>OZ018319.1:143530062-143780259 GCA_963969495.1 Ceratothoa steindachneri
AAGTTGTTAAGGGGTGGGATGTTTAGCGCCCTCTTTCATTCTGTATGAAATAACGAAGTAGTTATGGAACGCATCCGGAGGCATTGGGGCGGAAAGGGAACGCAAATAATTTTCTTGCAACTAAGTCAAACCAATGAGGGCATTTCAAATAGTTAACGAGAAGTAGGTAAAGAAAATTGGTTTCTTTGCCCAATCAACTTATAAAACGACTCATAAGGGCAAAACCTTTCGGAATCTGCCAAATATAAATGCAGCCATAACCAGAAAATTTCGGTACTTTGAACAAAATATTAATAAGTAAGAATGCCTTTAGCACATCATCGACGGCGGACTTTAGTAATTTTTCGTGATTTTATTCCATTTCTTCATTCAACCTTTGGCAGGGAAAAATAATTAGATAAGGGATTTTGCCACCGAACTGCAATTAAAGACGCCTTATATCTCACTAGGGACAGGGATCCATACCACCATAGATATCTCTAGCGTTTGACAACCGTCGCAAAAGCATCCCGAAAAGAATCCATCCGAGGACTAACCACGCCCGATGTGGTTCGACTTGGCTGCGATCGGAAGTTGCGCTCCCAATGCTCACCCGTAGCTCTGCCAGAGATGAACATGAGTTCGTTTCGGGGCCATAACAGCATCCAGGAACCTCTTCGCACTCTGCTGTGTGGCACGAAACAGGCTCTCGAGTACTCGATATATTCGGAGAAGGTTTACATGTTGCTGACGCATACTGTTGTATACTGTAGCGTATATATTGTGACAAATGGAGACAAGTGTTGGAATGCATGCTCCACACTAACTCCGCACTGCACCTTACATACTGTTTCGAATCCAATCCGAACAAATTAAATTTGCTCTCGTCGCTGAAAAAAACACCCACTTTTAGCCCCCTACATGACACGCTTAGTAGCCAAGGCCCACCTAACCGCTTTATTATTTTTACTTGTGAGTAGTTGCTCGAGTGCCGCCGTAAGAGCTTGGCGAGACATTCAAGCTATCGGCAACTTTACGTGAAATAACGTCTGCCGTTTCAAATCTACCCTTCAACATCCGTTGCATCCTGCGATCTTCCCTGAGTGTGTGTGTGGTGGGGTTTGTTTGTTTTGAGAGCGAGCGTTTGCTTGGTCGATTCCCAAGACCCGGTATCATGGAGTTCAATCAGGCGTGAACATCACATTGAGTGATTCACAGTGCAGCCTGATATTTAAAGGCTTTGTCCACCATAACTCGTCTCACCATCCTGATAAATTAGTCATACCATCACTAACAGTCTACAATACACTCGAGATTGTTCCTATACATAGGTCAAGGATTTCTCTGACATGGGACGCATCCTTTCAATACACATCACTTTCCTCAATCTTTTTTATCGGTTCGTCCATGAAATGAAACTTTGACACTATCAGAGGCTAATTGCAAAGAGTGTTCTGTACAATTTCTGGAAATCAGCGTTTTTCAAGAAAATGTAGATTTGGGGAGTTCGTTAAAGTTTGGGATGCTAATGTATAGGAGTAAAGTTAGAAGTGAAAATATGCTGGTGGTATATAATCCGCTTGCGACCAGGAAGGCGCACAGCTCTCCGAAACCAGCCTCATTTCCCCACTGAACTCGGAAGCCCTCCCTTAGCTTTGGGGACGAGAAGACTCTTAACCGAACAGATGAGAGTTGGAGCATGGTTTCCTCAAATGGATGTAACTAACAAGGGCATTTCACTTTAATGAGGATTACAAGGATCCATAATGAACCCCGTCAAACTTAAATAAGCACCACCGGATACACACTCCTCCCTCTAAATACCACAGAAAACAACCGCTTTCTCTCCCTCACCACCGCACAAACAACCCCCCTCCCTCCCCCATCACGAGTGCGGTGGCCCAAACCGCCTTTTCTCGATGCGCCCCCGAACAACATCCAAAACAAAGACAGAAAGAGAGACTCCTCCAAATGAGAGGGAAAGGGTGCATAAGAACGATATGGTTCCCTAAATACAGCGGGGGCCACCCTCCCCCCGCCATGGAAATTGAGGGGGGATGTGGGGAAGGAGGACCTAAAGAGCGAAAATGAGAGTTTGACCTTGAAGGACAAACGTCAATAGAAACTTTACATAAGGGCGGGGTTTTTATATTCTTTATCGCTGGTTTCTGGCCTATAATAATAATAAAAGGTAAATAATCTTAAAATTGCAAAGCAAAAACCAACCAACGTAGGAATCTCTCAGCAAATTTTATTACGTTGAAAAGAAAGTGGTGAAGTTAGTTGACATGAAAATGTGCGGAAAGGACAAGAGTAAGTAATCTCAGATTATTTAAGGCTCACTGGACCGAGTGGTACACACGGTGTATTCTGGACATCCCCCCCCCCTGCGGGGCGGGAACTTCCCTTGCGATTCCAATCTCCCCATTGCCCCTACATATCCGCGCGAAAACCAACGAGGGCATTTTCATCCAAAGTTTGTTAGGAAAGATTTGTAAAAAAAGAAAGCGAGATATAGCCAAATATCGCCCTGTTGTCGTTGGGGCCTGGAGGGCAGGCAATTCTGCAGATTTCACCTCCTGCATCATGGTTGCCCATACAACTGAAACTCCCTTACGGGGTAGGGGCGAAATCAACCTTTAAGAGTGGTATATAGCTAACTTAAACCCCTTCCCTAACTTCACCCATTTATTTACGACCCGTTTTAAGTGGTGGGATGGCGGTGATGCCCCCGTTGGGTTTCCCATCACGAGCGCGCAGTCCTTCCGGTCACTTGGCTGACCAAACGCCAAAAGGACTTGAACCAATAAATTAGGACGAGGGTGATTGGCCGGAGTCGGCCATGTCAACAAGGCGAGTCCGGGGATTTGGGGCAGAAAAGGCGCGACTTGAGCGCAAGTGTAAAACGCAGGATTGGAGCCTACACGTTGCTAGCAAAGAAACGCAGCGCTGGAGCCTACACGGTTGCGGAAAAGGAAACGCTGCACGTGCAACTCCGCTTAAGTCTAACGTCTATAAACAAGCGGATACAAATTACCCCCATTCCAATACAGGTGTCTACGCTACGACTGACGTTGCTATAATAACCAACGATAGACTTTGTATAACCTCATGACGGTACACGTAGTGTGAAGAGCTGCGTTTATCTCCGGAAGCCACTGGCTGTGTGTGGCTGGCTCGGCTATTTCCGTTGTACTTGCCACGCAATGCAACAAACAAAATTATACATTTGTATGCGAAGGAAGAACTAGATTTTTTTTAACGCCCTCTTTCCATTTTGGTGAGAGTTTATGCGGTGGAAAAAACGAGACCGCGACAGAAACAAGCGCACGAAATAAAGTGGATGCCTACCCCAAAGAGAGGACACCAAGATTCCACGTTTGTGGGGGCGAGAGGAGATAGATCAACAAAATAACCACGTGATCAGTCAAGTATACGCTAATTTCTATTCTGCGATGTGTTAATGCTTTCAAGTTGTGTACGCAACTATTTGCCGCTGCTATGACGTCATAAGCCTCCGAAGAAGTTGTTGCACCGATTCAAGAAATACATTACCAACAATGCTAACTTAACTACGATGTAGGTCAGGGCAATAAGTTATTTAAAAGTCTTAATCTGTCAATTTACCAAAAGTGAAAAAGGCTATGCTACAACGTGTCTCTAGAATAGGCTTCTTGTTTGGTTCCTTTCCGGCGGGAAAAACGGCACAAAAGCTGACAAGCTATTAATGACAGGACCTGGTAAATGTGAGGCATCCAAAGTTTTTTTTCGATCGCAATACATATAACCTAATCTAGAAAAACCTTGGAATGTCTCATCTTTACAAGATCCTAATAAGATGTCTGGGACGAATCTATTTTTAGTTATAACAATTAGAAATGTCCGCGCCTTAATTAGTGAAAGTGTTATACACTAGAGCAATTTTACGCATTTGCTAAAAATACAAATATTTATAAGAAAGCGCCTTCGATTGCGTCTTCGTCCCACTTAACCGCAGGTCAGTTCACAGCACTCGCCGATTGAAATAATCCACTGCTATACAAATCACTACCCGGACCCCACTAGAAGATTCTTACAGTATATAGTCTCTGTCAACAGTATCAGTAGAATTTATATCTATGTACGTCAACAGCTTTCCCCTGGGTATTGTCCATTCCCTTTACAGGTCCTCTTGGTCCATAAAAGTGTGTTATGTTGGGCATGTTAACCCTGTGTTCATCTATTCAATCTGAAGTACACTACACAAGTTCACAAATCCAGGTGTGAATAAGAACCTTTCGCAATTTAACCTACAGCTCTTCTTGATCTTTACTCACCGCCTTGGCCTTTTATCTAACTCAAAAAACCCAAACCTACCATATGCATACCAATAGCCATTTTAAATAAGTCCCCACTTGAGTACTTTTCAGACGAAAATATTGACTTTAATCTATTTTTATAATCAAAGGTGTCTCAAGGAAGAGATCGCAGTTCTTCTGCACTGCCTCTAACATCAAAATTCTGTCTGTAATGGGGACAGATGACTAAATACAGTATCAGAGGTGAGGATTGTGACCGGAATTAAACTTTAGGATAACTTCTAAGACAAGATTTCTTAATAAACCCCAGTAGTTTATCTGCCATATTTTTGGCAACTAAACACTTGGGGAAAACTGTAGCTAATTTGGAGGGAGTCATTAGCAAAAACAGAAGGAAAACCAGATAGTAACGAATTGGAGCAAATACAATGCAACAATTTCCGTAAATATATTCTTATCTTTGAGATAAGCGAATTTATAAACTTTCATAACAGTAAAAGGTAAATATAAGTTACGTTAGAGTAAATTGTTTAGCTAATAACAATTTTAAGCTTCACTTGAAGATTCTTTAAAGTGTCTAACTAGAAATACTTTTAATATAAACGTCTGCTAAGCTTTCAAAGTGGCAGAAAAATATAAACTACGCCCCAAATAGCATAACAAAAGTACTTCGCCTGCGGCAGTCGTAATCAGGTTTAGGTCAGATACGATAACCTCAGCAATGCAAAACTACTCAAACTAGCAAATTTCCCCTACCACAATATAGTTACAGTGGGAGAAACAGGTGATCATACAAGAAGTTAGAAAACAAAAAGTTTTGTACGTTAATTAATCTAGTTTTCATAAATTTGAGAGAAAGGCCCCAGTCAATAGTTGACCTTGAAACTGTAATGAATTGGCTGACCCGTCTAGCCGAGCGGCAACGTAACATAGACGAAGGAATGTGAAACGAATGAAAGTAAAGATATTGGGTACTTACCAATGTTGACGATCCTGATGTTTTCATTTTTCTCCAGAAATTGCAATGCCACCGACACATTCTCCAATTTCTGACTTCTAAACGTCGGTCTCTTGTTATGCTTGGGAAGTTTTTTACCAGAGAGCACTTCAATGAGAGCAATAAGCCTAAGACCATCACCTAAATCAGTTTCTAAACTCGCGATATGTTTTTGAGCTTGTTTCAAATGTTCGTTTGCCCATCTGGTAAACGTATTTTGTTGAATCCTTTTCCATTGGGCGTCTTCAGCCAATTCTCTTTCGGTAGCGGTCATCTCGTCTTCTGCCGACCCGTTTTGGCCCTGATCTACAACTGTACCTGAATTGTACATTTTGCCTGACACCTGGATGGGTGGGCGGAGTTTACAAGAATGGAAGGCGGAGCTGGAATTCTATTGGATGGCGCTAGCCAGTATTAATTTAGTATTTTCAAATTGCTATCTCGCGCGCAATTTAAATTATAAATTTATTACTGTGGAATGATTATTTAAAATGTTTTACTAACTGGTCCAAGACCCTATTGATATGCAATAGAAAACTTTAATATTCACTGATATAAATAATTTATCTTCCTGAAAATAAAATCAAGAAATTGTTAGTATTTGATAGAACTCACCAGATATTAGGATACAATACATACGAGGTAATTACTCATTGCTTGAGAATGCAGTTATCACATCACTTAAAATAACATGAGTCAAGGAGGAAACGAAAGAACTCGAGTCGAATGGTGACAAAGCCATTTTACCATTGCACCGATGAAGGAAAAAAAAGAAGTATATGTTAGAAAGCATAGCATAAAGACTGGTCATCATTGGCCTACTGCTACATATTCACAAAGATGTTGAATAAAATGGCAACACAAGTTTTGTATAAAAGTAATAAAGACCCGCATCACGAGTTACCAAACACAATTTTGTTTGGTTTTTACGTTCACGTATCACTATGAGAATAAACACCCCTTACCGCGCAATTAAAAATTACTCCTCCCCCTATTTATTATTTTCGTTTTCTGATAATTTGGCTTCTGCTCTGAAGCAAAGTACCCATTGGCTACTTCCACCCCACTCAAGCGGATGCAAAAGATGCTTGGATCCACCGCACAAAAGCACCGCATTATTTATAAACAAATACACTAATTCACAACCTTATACGGATACATAATTTTCTTCATCTATTCTCGCTTTTATATCCGGCACACAGTGAACTCTCCTCGAAGGAATTAGATATACGAGTGAATTGAGAGGAAGTGTCGTGAACTGAGAGCCACTCATGCCGTACACGCTTCATAGGCACAGTGCCAAGTTAAAAGGCCCTAAATAGAATCAACATCAACCAAAGCACCGAAGTGAGGAAGAGTCCAGTGTTTGTCAACATATGATAGGGCATTATTCGATCGGGCTGATTTGGTGCTATGAAAAGAAAAAGTCATCGACAGGAAGGTAATATATCTAATCAACTGCCACGCATTGGACGAGGACGGACAGGAGAGAAAAAAATGAACAGAAACAGTAGTCAAGTGAGAAAAGAAAGGAAACATATAATTAAGAGGCTATTTTGACACAATGCGTGATGTAGCGGATTAATAGACCCAGAAGTAGAGGACTGAAGGTGTGTATTGTTCGTACTTGAAGCAGATACACTTAAAGGTACGATTTACCCCCTCCTGCAAAAATAATGCTACGATTCTTCTAACCGCTGTCCGCCAGGCAGAGAAAAATCATTAGTCAAATCCAAACTCTAAATACGATTTGAAACCGCGGCAAGAAAACATCGTCAATGTTTGCGTTTTTAATTCATAACGTACATGTATGCGAGGCTTACACACACACACACACACACACACACACACACACACACACCCGCACTCATACATAGACACCAGAATTTTGAAAATATTTAAACCAATGTTTGGCAACATAATCAAAGTGCACGAATGAATTTTCATAGATGATTTTTTATTCGATTTTAACCACCGCCCCTACCCGTCCGATGCTCTGCCAGAGAGGGGGGGCGGACAACTTGGAATACAACCAACAACCAGTTCTAAAACTTTGTATTATTTCTTCTAAATATAATGAAGTGTGTTAGGTTAGGTTAGTAACCACTTCATTACCTATTAGCCTGGACCTAATTTAAGGTGGTATCCAAATCACATGAATGTATTGTATGTAGAGAACGCCATCCGTCTCCTGACTGGATAATGAAACCAACATAAACATCAACATGATAATCGCTGGAGAGCTCGAAAGCACAAGAAGCCGGCCTTCTTAAAAGGGGGAGGGGGTGTATTAGGGTTTTTTGACACCAACCAACGATTAGGAAGGAACTTTGGTCACTCCGATCCGAGGTGGAGGTGAGGAGGAGCTGGCCTGCGTGAGTGGTCTGTGACCATAACCACTCATCGACAAGATGCCTTGTAGCAGAGGATTAGTGTGTTGTGCTGTGAACACGGGAAAGAAAAGAGAGCGGTATTGTAAATAGCTATGTGTATGATGACGCATGTTGGATCTACCCATCTTAAAATTTTACCTGCGCTGGAATTAAACCCGACACCTTGGCATCAGAAATCCATCGCAGTATCTACCAAGCTATAAAGAGCTCCGGAACGCATTGTACAGGGGAGGGGGCGGTATTCATTCGCATGATGACTGTCTCAGGAAAAGATAAAAGTCTTTATATTTTTTTGTGATATATACCTATGTCAATTTGGGTCAGTTTGTCTTCATGACAGGTTCTCTCGATCTCACTCAATGAAACCACCTATTGCCTCAATGAAATCCTCCAAGGGATTTCGAAACCGACCATAGGCCTTCGTCGCTATCTCCCGTTTACACCCCTAAAGGCCCTGGTAATCCTCGCCCTTAGATCGCCCTTCGTGTTGCAGCTGGATTTGTCGGTCTCTCGTTCCGTTGTGCCCCACACAAACAAGTCGAGGGGTACAGTCAGGCGAGTTGGGAGGTCAAATGTCATATGATGTGTGATCGGAGAAATTATTCGACAGTCAGGCCTGCGTCTTCCGCTGATGTAGCCGAGCGCATAGTTTTGCTGCTACAAGTAAGGCCTTGCTGCATTACCAGGTCGATCTAGAACTTCGCCACCTCGCTCAGAACACGGATGTAGCTGTCGGTGTTGAACATAAGGCCCTAGGGGCGAAGTGAGGTGACATAGCGTCACCTTCACTCCTGGCGACACCGAAGAACATTATTGGCCCTAGGAATTTCATCTGCATGACTCTAGCCACGTCCTTGGGAGCAGCAGTGAACCGTATGTTGTTCTGGGAGTTGATCTTCTGGTTTTGGCAACAAATTCTTCTCGTCGAAGAAAAACAATAGCATGTTTGCCTCTAACGGCCATTTCAATTTGTTGATCATCTTCTTGGTGTGCCTGAGTCGCTTTTCCCGCATCGTCTCGGACAGAAATTGTCTCTTCCTCATCTTGTATGAAAAATAAAGAATGTTAGCATGCACCACCACCCTGATGAGATTTTAATCCACACATTTATCCATTGCAATGACACAGATACACTTTCTGAGATCATTGTTGATGATCTCCTGGATTTCACCGACGAATTCAGGCGTTCTGATAGCATCATGGGTTTTCCTCTGTGCTCTTGCCTCGTAGTCGAATCCTAAATCTTCTAGCTTCTTTCTGACCTTTTCCACCATCCTTCTTCTGACGCTGAGGAAGTCTGAAATCTCCTTGTTTATCCTTCCGGCGCAGATTCAAAAGAGGATTCCATGCCTCTTCCACAAATTGGGGTGTTCAAAATTTTTCACAGTCAATTATTCGGAAAATAAAAATGTAGAAAAAAAATGGTTATTGTTTTAAGAAGAAAACGACTGAAAACGAAGGTAAAAAATATTCGTGAAATTAGCAGTTGAAAATTTGCCACGAATACTGTCCTTATCCTATATAGTCTTTATTTACGCAGTAAGGCTGTTTAGGGTCGTGTTTTAAATCCCCCTCCACTATCTTTTAACCATACACAGCACCATCGAGACAACCCTACCCCCTTGAATTCGACCAAATTAAGCAAACTACAACGGAGTATTCTGGAACCTCTTCAATACCTACACAGAAAAAAAACTTTAAGCCTTATCAGTCGCTAATTTCAGTTACATAAACACAAACTAATCGCACTTTGACAAAACACTCACAACAGCAAACAGGAAATACATCCTGAGGGAAAAACATAAAAGAAGACAACCCAAAGTAGAAGCGACGTGTGAGCAAAGCATCTCCGACGAAGCGACCTTACTCTGAAGCCTTCTTCGGCAAAAAACAGAGACTGTAGAAAAGTCTGTAGGAATTTCTGTAGGCATCTCTGTCGAAACGTCAACAGAAACGATGGCACTCGGGAGCCTTCGTTGGCACACCACAGAGACTGTAGAAAAGTCTGTAGGCATCTCTGTGGAAGCGACAACATAAACTACAGCACAGTGGAGCCTTCTTCGGAAGAATACAGACTGTAGGAAATTCTGTAGGAATTCCTGTGAGCATATCTGACGAAACGACAACAGAAACTACAGAACCGGAGAGCCTTCGTCGGCAGACTACAAAGACTGTAAGAAACTGTAGAAATTCCTGTATGTATATCTGAGTAAGCGATAACAGAAACGACATCACTCGGGAGCCTACCTCGGCAGACTAGAGAGACTATAGGAACTGCAAATATATTATAATTACTTAACCACTCCTAAATTAACTAGATAAATGGAATTCCTAACTCTAGTACTGCATGCGAAATTTTTCACCAGTTAACATATCAAACATGCCAACTAATTACCTGCTAACATATGAAACATGAAAACAAAATATCCGGCAACATATAAAACAAGCAAATGAAGTAACTATACACATATAAAATATGCAAACGAAGCACGTGTCAACATATCAAACATGAAGGCGAAGGATCTTCAGACATATAAAACCTTCTGACGAAGCACTTGTCAACATATAAAACATACAGTGGAAACACTTTCCAAGATATTATAAATTAAGCATATATAATATGCAGACGAACCACAGGACAACATAATAAACTTGTGAATGAAGCACATGCCACTATATCACACATGCTGACGAAGCATCTGTCGACACATAAAACCTGCAGACGAAGCACAAACCGACATATCAACCATACAACTGAAACACCTGCGAAAATATTAATCAAAAATTGAAGTGCTTGCAAATATATCAAAGATAAAAACGAAAAACCTGAAAACATATAAAAGATGCATACGAAGCACCAGAATACATATCAAATATGCAAACGAAGGACCTGATGACATATCAAGGTACAGGCAAAGCTCCTGCTAACATATCAAGCAAACAAAGAAGCACATGCCAACATATCAAACGAACAAACGAAGCTCCTGCGAATATGTAAAAATGCAGAAGAAATACTTGAAAGCATATCAAACGTGCACAATAAGCACCTGCTAATATAACAAATATGGAGAAGAAGCACATGCCAACATAACAACATGCAAACAAAGCAAATGAAAATATGCCAAACATGCAAACTAACACCTGCCAAAATAACAGCATACACACAAATGTTATGCCAACCTATCAAAAAATCAGAGTAAGCACCTATTTACATATGAAACATGCAAACGAAGCACCTGAAAACATATAAACGTGCAAACAAAGCTACTGGCAACATATCAAACAAACAAAGGAAGCACTTAACAGCATATCAGATATGCAGACGAAGCACACGGAAATATATTAAGCATGCAAACATATCAAACATACAGAAAAAGCACCTGAAAACATATCAAACATGAAGATGAAGCATCTGCTAACATACTAAACATACATATGATACACTTGAAAATATATCCATCATACAGAAGCACCTGCAAAAATATCAACATACAAACGAAGCACATGCAAACTTATCAAACAAGTAAGGGAAGCTCCTGCCAACATATCAAACATGCAAACAAAGCACCTGTCAACTTATCAGCGTGCAGACAAAGCACCTGAAAACATATAAAATATGCGCAGACGAAGCACCTGTCAACATACAAACTATACGGATGAAGCACCTGTCAACATACAAACTATACGGACGAAGCACCTGTCAACATACAAACTATACGGACGAAGCACCTGCCAACATCTTCTAAATGGAGAATAATTACCTGCCAACATATCAAACATGCAAACGAAGAATCTGCCGACATATCAGTATACAGAAAAGGTTCTGCCAACCTATCAAGCAATCAAAGGAAGCACCTGTCTACATATCAAACATGCAAACGAAGCACATGAAGACAAAACGTCCAAACGAAGCACGGGCCGGCCGACATAGCAACGTGCAAGCAAAGCTGATGCTAACATATAAAACAAACAAAGGAAACACCTGACAACATACCAAACATAGAGAAGAAGTACCTGGCAACATATCAAATATGCAAATGAAGCAACCGAAAACATATTAAACATGAAAAGGTAGTACTTGAAAAAATATCAAACATACTGACAAAGCACATGAAAACAGTAAACATGCAGATGAGGCAGCTGCTAACATATAATAAATGCCGGCGATGCACCTAAAAACATATTAAACGTAGAGAAGAACCTTCCAAAATATCAACATGCAGACGAAGCTCATCCCAACATATCAAACATGCACACGAAGCACCTATCAACATATCAAACATGCAGACGAAGTACCTAACACCAAAATACAAACGAAACACCTACAACATATCATACATCCAGACGAAGCACCTGTCAACATATGAAAAATGCGGTCGAAGCACCCGGCAACATATAAAAAACGCAGACCAAGCACCTGTCAACATAACAACATGCAGAAAAAACACCTAATAAAAACATGCGAACGAAGCACCTGTTAACATAACAACATGCTATCGAATCAACTGCCAACATATCAAATATGAAGACAAATCACATGCCAGCATATTAAATATGCTGACGAAGTACCTGCCAACCTAACAGCATAATAATGATAATAGGTATTTATAATGCGCCCTTCAGGGCTGTTAGTGCTCACAGAGCCCAGCTTGTGTAGCGAGTGTAGAAAAAGTTTACAGGGGAGATAAGGCAGTTCTGAAGAGATGAGTCTTCAGGAGACGTTTAAAAGTAGCAAGGGAGAGTTAGGATCGGACTTCGGCAGGAAGAGCATTCCAGAGTCTAGGAGCACAAAGTGAGAAGGAACGGTCACCCATCGAGCAGAGGACAGAACGAGGAATGTTCATGATGGGAGCGAGGTTAGATCGGAGTGCCCGAGGAGTTCGACGACGGGAGGGGGCAGACGAGAGATAAGGTGGAGCCTCGAGGTTTAGGGCCTTGTAGGTGATGAGAAGACTTTTATAGTGGGTACGGAAGCGAATAGGTAACCAGTGTAGCTCCTGTAACAGAGGCATCAAGGAGAGAACCGGCGACGGCGAAGGAGGAGCTGGGCAGCATAGTTTTGAACTAGTTGTAGGGGGCGAAGTGACGAAGAAGGGAGATTCACTAGAAGAGAATTGCAGTAGTCTAAGCGTGAGGTGGCGAAAGCATAAATAGCAGTCTCAAGGCTTCGTCGATCAAAATGGGATCGAACACGTGAGAAGTTGCAGAGGAAACCAGGGAAGACATACAGATACGATGGATGTGCGGTTTAAGCGAGAATTGCTCGTCGAAAATAACACCAAGATTACTGACGGTATCAGAGAAGGCGACATTGGTTTCCCCAAGGTTAAGGCAGGGGAAGAGAGATTTAGATTTCTCCACCATTGAAGCGCTACCAACAAGGAGAACTTCAGTTTTATCGTGGTTAAGTTTGAGAAAGTTGGCAGACAGACAAGCAAGCACCTGCCAACATCTCAAACATGCATACGAAGTACCTGCCTAAAAACCACATGCAAAGGTGTCACATGCCAAAATAACAACATGCAAACAAAACACCTGCAAATATATCAAAGATGTAAAAGAAGCACGTGCAAACATAACATCCAGTCCACACATCTACCAACGTAATAATATACAGACGAAGCAGCTGCCAACATATCAAACATGCAGAAGAAGCACATGCCGATATAACAACATGAAAATGAAGCACCTGCCAACATATGAAACATGCAGAGGAAGTACCAACCAACAAAGCACTTGTCAACATATCAAGCATCTGAAAACATAATAACATACAAACGAAGCACCTGCCAACATAACAACATGCAGACGAAGCACCTTCCAACATGCATACGAATCTTGTACCAACATAATAACATGCAGAAGAACCACCTTCCAAAATAAAAACATACAAACTAAACACCTGACAACATATTAAACATGCAGACAAATCAAGTGCCAACACATCGAACATTGAGATGAACTACCTGCCAACATACACAGGAAGCATCTGCAAAAATATCAAACATGGAGAGCCAGCAGTGGCGAACATATCAAACATCCAGAGCAAACACATGTCAACATAACAAAATGCAACTGAAGCACCTAACAACGATCACACATGGAGACGAAGCACATAGCAACATAACATACAGACGAAGCACATAGCAACATAACATACAGACGAAGCTCCTGCCAACATTCCAATCATCAAGACCGGGACTGGTAACATAAAAACATGCAAAAGAAGCACCTGCCAACATATAAAATATGGCGACGAAGCACCTACCAACATAACAACCTGCAAACGAAGCACCTACAACATATCAAACATGTAGGGTATGTCTGTGCAGATATAATAACCTAAAAACGAATCACATGCCAACATATCAAACATGATAACGAATAACCTGCTAACATATCAAACATGCAGTCAAATCACCTCCCAACATATCAATCATACGTGCAGACCAATCATTTGCCAACATAAAAACATACAAAGGAAGCACCTAACAACAAAACGTGCAAACGAAGTACCTACCAACGTAACAACATCAAGGCAAAACATCTACCAAAATAATAATAATATGCAGCCGAATCACCTGTCAACATATGAGACATGCAGAGGAGGTACCTGCCAACATATCAAACATGCAGACAAGCATGTGTCAACATAATAACATACGAACGAAGAACCTGGGAAGCATCTAACAACATAACGAGATGCAAACGATATGCCAGCCTACATGCACACATGTAAAAGAAGAACTTGCTAACATAAGAATATGAAACGAAGCACCTGACTACCTAACTAGAAGTAAACCAAGCACCTACAAACATAACAGCATGCAAACGAAGCACCTGCCAACATCTCAAACATACAGAACAAGCAACTGCCAACATATTTTGCATGCAAACGAAACACACCTACCAACATATCAAACATCCAGACCAAGCACCTGCCAACATAATAATATGCAAACGAAGCAGCGGTAAACATATAAAAACATGCAGAAAAAGCACCTGCCGATATAACAACATGCAAACGAAGCACCTGCCAACATATGAAACATGCAGACGAAGTACCAAACAACAAAGCACCTGCCAACACATCAAACATGCAGACCAACTATCTGCCAATGTAACAAACATGCAGACGAAACACCTGCTAACATATCAAACATCCAGAGTAAGCATCTGCCAACATATCAAACAAGCAGACGAAGCACCTGCCAACATATCAAACTGTTGTGGTATTGCAAGGACCGAGTGGTGGTGTACGTACGTATAGGTTTGTGACGTACTTCAAAAACTCCTTGATTACGTTTCCTCTAAGAGTGCTATATTATTATTATTTTTACGTTATTTTAATCTTTGAGGATTTCTAGTGTCATGCTCAGCGCTTCGAGGATTTAATTAAATACTTCTGAGAAAATAGAACTTTAATTACTACATAAAAAGTAAAAAAGTGAAACCTAACAAAACAAAAACAACTATACAGCTATGAATTAAACGAGTTTAAGTGAGACTTATTAAATTGAACAAATGAATTAGAGTAATGGTTGACCCAAATCTCACTTTAATATTGGACGCTAATTGACCTTCAAAGAAAAACACAATGGAATTTATTTACCTTTAAACAACCACACGTGAATCTGGTTGGCCTCAATTTTTATGTAGACGCAAGAATGTTGTTTGCGGCCAGGCGCGTGGACGTATTCACAGACACTCCATCTATTTGGCTGGATCGGGGATCGGCTTGAAGCCCCCCGGTGATTTCGGTGCGGGCGACGGATGGCGTTAAGCACGTTGTCTTAGTCCGATGATTTCAACAACGGGACCGCGAAAGTATGCTTCTTCCAATCTTCTGGTTAATCTTGGAATGATTCGCACTGACGAGCGATGAGCAAACGAATGAATCCTTTGACGAATGGGGAGTGCTTGAGGAAGTTCATTTTGGGGTATTCCTCAATGGCGAGGACTAACTCCGGGTTTTGTTTTAAACCGGGATAGGGGGTTTCTCTAACGAGAGATGGTTGAGCTTGTTTCTCAATACAAGATAAACTAAATTTCGGTGTGACCACCAGGAACTGGCTCAGCATGAGCTTCTTCTGTGTTCCTTTCGTTGGGTTGCCGGGCACTCTAGCCGGACTTCGTCGTCTCGATGACTAACTCGATGTCCCTGAGACAAGATGCTAATTTTCGGTGTGACCACCAGGAACTGGCTTAGGATGAGATTCTTCTATGTCCCTTTCGTTGGTTGCCGGGCACTCTAACCGGACTTCGTCTTCTCGATGACTAACTCGATCTCCTAGTTCTTCTACAGTTGTCCGCATATATACTTCACTACCCCACTAGTAATAGAGGAAGGAGCGGGGGGGATGAGGGCTTCGGAATTAAGCCTCCTCCTTTAACGGCGCTTCTTCGAGCGTCATACACTTAGCCGTAAAGGCACCTTCTGTCTTTTGGTCGACGCTCCTCTAATTTCGTCTATGAAGTGAAATTAAATACCAATTCTTAAGGGAAATATTACCAGTTGAACCAATGTTAGGCTCGTTGAACCCGAAACTTGATGATTTGAGTATCTCTTGGTTGTGAGAAGGCCTTTCGGGAGGTCGTCGAGGCGAGAAGAGAGAGGGAAGTTAAGAAATCGTGTTACGCGGCCCAAATGCCAGGACGTTGCGGTTAACGAACAGAGCCTCTGTTTTTAATGTGGGATATTGATTTCCCTACACAAACAGAGAGACTAAGCATCTTCCAACATAATAATATGCAAAC
The DNA here is from genome assembly GCA_963969495.1 of Ceratothoa steindachneri. Classification (NCBI taxonomy): domain Eukaryota; kingdom Metazoa; phylum Arthropoda; class Malacostraca; order Isopoda; family Cymothoidae; genus Ceratothoa; species Ceratothoa steindachneri. Next base: position 143,546,487 of record OZ018319.1, read on the forward strand.
GAAGCACCTGCTAACATATCAAACATTCAAACGAAATACCTCCCGATAAAATAAAGTACAAACAAATCACCTGCCAGCATATAAAACATGCAGACGAATCACTTGCCAAGATATGAATCAAACATACAGACCAAGCATCTGCCAACATAACAACATGCAACCGAAGAACCTCCAAAGAAAACAACGTACATATGAAGTACCTGCCAACATAACAACATGCAAACGAACCACCAGCCAACATAACAACATGCAAACCAACCACCAGCCAACATAACAACATCCAGTCCAAACATCTACCAACATAATAATATGTAGACGAAGCAGCGGCAAACATATTAAACATTCAGAAGAAACATATGCCGATATAACAACATGCAAACGAAGCACCTGCCAACATATGAAACATGCAGACGAATTACCAAACAACAAAAAATCTGCCAACACATCAAACATGTAGACCAAAAATCTACCAACATAACAATTTGCAAACGAAGCACATGTTAACATGTAGAGAAAACACCCGCCAACAAAACAACATGCATAACATGAACCGGCTAACATAACTAGATGCAAACAAAACACTTATCAACTTACAAATGAAGCACTTGATAACATATCAACATGCACAATAGGCACCTGCCATCATAACAGCATACAAACGAAACACCTGTCATCCTAACAGCATAAAAACGAAGCACCTGCCATCATAACAGCATACAAACGAAGCACCTGCCATCATAACAGCATACAAAAGAAGCAACTGCCATCATAACAGTATGCAAACGAAGCACCTGCGAACATCTAAAAAATCCAGGCCAAAAATAAGCCAAAGTAACAACATGCAAATGAAACACCTCTAAACATATCAAACATGCAGACGAAGCACCTTCCAACATAACAACATACAATCGAAACACCTGAGAACATATAGACATGCAAAGGAAGCACCTGCCAACATAACAACAAGCAAACCAAGCACTTGACAACATAAAGACATGCAGACGAAGCACCTCCCAACTGAACAACATGCAAACGATACATCAGCCAACACGCAAACGAAGCGGTTGCCAACATAAGAACATGAAACGAAGGACCTTACTACATAAATACAGGCAAACCAAGCACCTGCAAACATAACGGCATGTAAACGAGGCACCAGTCGACATATGAAACCTTTAGAGGCGGTATATGCCAATATATCAAACATGCAGACGAAACACCTACCAGCATATCAAACATCCAGACCAAGCATCTGCCAACATAATAATATACAAACGAAGCAGCGGAAAAAACATTAAAGATGCGGAAGAAGCATCTGCCGATATAACAAAATGCAAACGAAGCACCTGCCAACACATCAAACATGCAGACCAATAATCTGCCAATATAACAAACATGCAGACGAAACACCTACCAACATAACAACATGAAAACGATTTAACCGGCAACATAACAAAACGCAGGGGAAACAAGGGCGAAATAACAAAAAGCAAACGAAACACCTGCCAACATAACAACAAGAAAACCAAGCACTTTCCAACATAAAGACATGCGGACGAAGCACCTCCTCACTGAACAAAATGCAAACGATGCACCAGACAACATGCTAACATGCAAACTAACCACTTGCCAACATAGGAACATAAAACGAAGCACTAATACATAAATACAGGCAAACCAAAGACCTACAAACATAACAGAATGCAAACGAGGCACCTGCCAACATCTAAAACCTCCAGAGGCGGTATATGCCAACATATCAAACATTGAGACGAAGCACCTGCCAGCATATCAAACAACCAGACCAAGCATTTGCCAAGATAATAATATGCAAACGAAGCAGCGGCAAACATATTAAACATGCAGAAGAAGCACCTGCCGATATACCAACATGCAAACGAAGGACCTGCCCACATATGAAACATGCAACGAAGTACTAAACAAAAAAGCAACTTCCAACACATCAAACACGCAGAACAAGCATCTGACAATATAACAAATATGCAAATGAATCACCTACCATAATAACAAATTACAAACGAATCAACCGGCAACATAACAAAACGCAAAGGAAAGAACCGGCAAAATAACAAAAAACAAACGAAACACCTGCTAACATATAAACATGCAAAGGAAGTACCTGTCAACATAACAACAAGCAAACTAAGCACTTTCCAACATAAAGACATGCGGGCGAAGCACCTACTCACTGAACAACATGCAAACGATGCACCAGTCAACATGCTAACATGCAAACGAATCACTTGTCAACATAAGAACATAAAACGAAGCACTAGTACATAAATACGGTCAAATCAAGGACCTACAAACATAACAAAATGCAAACGAGGCACCTGCCAACATCTAAAACCTCCAGAGGCGGTATATGCCAACATATCAAACATTGAGACGAGGCACCTGCCAGCATATCAAACATCCAGACCAAGCATTTGCCAACATAATAATATGCAAACGAAGCAGCGGCAAACATATTAAATATGCAGAAAAAGCACCTGTCGATATACCAACATGCAAACGAAGGACCTGCCAACGTATGAAACATGCAGACGAAGTACTAAACAAAAAAGCAACTTCCAACACATCAAACACGCAGCACAAGCATCTGCCAACATAACAAACATGCAGAGGAATCACTTGCCAAAATAACAACATGTTACGAATCAACCAGCAACATAACAAAATGCAAAGGAAACAACCACCAAAATAAAAAAAAACACGAAACACCTTCGAACATATAAACACGCAAAGGAAGCACCTAGCAACATAACAACAAGCAAACCAAGACCTTTCCAACATAAAGACATGCGGACGAAGCAGCTCCTCACTAACCACCATACAAACGATACACCAGCCAACATGCAAACGAAGCACTTTCCAGCATAAGAACATAAAACCAAGCACCTTACTACATATATACAGGCAAACCAAGTACCTGTAAACATAACAGCATGCAAGCGATTCACCTGCCAACATCTCAAACCTCCAGAGGCGGTATATGCCAACATATCAAACATTGCGATGAAGCACCTGCCAGCATATCAAACATCCAGACTAAGCGTCTGCCAACATAATAATATGCAAACGAAGCGCGGCAAACATATTAAAAATGCAGAAGCACCGGTCGATATAGCAACATTAGAAACGAAGCACCTGCCAACATATGAAACATGCAGTCGAAGTGCACAATAAAGAAGCACCTGCCAACACATCAAACAATGCAGAACAAGCATCTGTCAACATAACAAACATGAAGAGGAATCACCTGCCAAAATAACAACATGCAAACGAATCAATCGGCAACATAACAAAATGCAAACGAATCAACCGGCAACAGAACAACATTCCAACGAAACACCTTCCAAAATATAAGTATGCAAACGAAGCACCTGTCATCATAAAGGCATGCTAACGAATCAATTGCCAACATATCAAACATTCAGACCAAGCATCTTCCAACATATCAAACATAAAGACGAAGCACCTGGCAACATTTCAAACAGCCAGTCGAAGAATCTGCCAATATAACAACATGCAAACAAAGCACATGCCAACATATCAAACATTCATCCGAAATACCGGCCAACAAAACAACATGCAAACGAAACACCTGTCAAAATATCAAACATGCAAACGAAGAGCCTGCCACTATATCAAACATTCAGAGCAAGCATCTACCAACATATTAATCATGCATCCGAAACCCCTGCCAACACATCAAACATCCAGAGTAAGCATCTTCCAAAATATCAAACATGCAGACAAAGCACCTGCCAACATATCACACATAGAGACTAAACATCTTCGAACATAATAATATGCAACCGAAGCACCTACCAACATATCAAACATGCAGACGAAGTACCTCCCAAAATAATAAAGTACAAACGAATCACCTACCAACATATAAAACATGCAGACGAATCACCAGCCAAAATATGAATCAAACATCTGCAAACATAACAAGATGCAAACGAATAACCTGCCAACAAAACAACGTACAAGCAAAGCACCTGCAACATAACAACATGCAAACGAAGCACCAGCCAACAGAACAACATCCAGTCCAAACATCTACCAATATATTAATATTCAGATGAAGCACCTACAATCATATCAAACATCAAGACCAAGCATCTGCCAACATAATAACATGCAAACAAGCAGCGGCAAACATATTAGACATGCAGAAGAAGCACCTGCCGATATAACAACATGCAAACGAAGAACCTGCCAACATATGAAAAATGCAGACGAGGTACCAAACAACAAAGCATCTGCTAACACATCAAACATGACGACCAAGCATCTGCTAATATTAGAAACATGCAGGCGAAACACCTGCCAACATAACAACATGCAAACGAATCAACCGACAACATAATAAATGCAAACGAATGAACTGGCAACCCAACAACATACAATCGAAACACCTGAGAACATATAGACATGCAAAGGAAGCACCTGCCAATATAACAACAAGCAAACCAAGCCCTTTCCAACATAAAGACATGCGGACGAAGCACCTCCCCACTGAACAACATGCAAACGATGCACCAGCCAACATGCTAACATGCAAACGAAGCATTTTACAACATAAGAACATAGATCGAAGCACCTAACTACATAAATACAGGCAAACCAAGGACCTGCAAACATAAAAGCATGCAAACGATTCACCTGCCAACATCTCAAACCTCCAAAGGCGGTATATGCCAACATATCATACATTGAGACGAAGCACTTGCCAGTATATCAAACATCCAGACCAAGCATCTGCCAACAAATAATATGCAAACGAAGCAGCGGCAAACATATTACGCATGCAGAAGAAGCACCTGCCGATATTGACAACATGCAAACGAAGAACCTCCAGCATATAAACATGCAAACGAAGCCCCTGCCAAAATATCAAACATGCAAACGAATCACTTGCCAACATATCAAACATCCAGACCAAGCATCTTCCAACATATCAAACATAAAGACGAAGCACCTGACAACATTTCAAACAGGTAGTCGAAGAAGCTGCATCAATAACAACATGCAAACAAAGCACATATGAACATATCAAACTTGCAGCCGAAGTACCTGACAACAAAACAACATGCAAACGAAGCACCTGCCAAAATATTAAACATGCCAACGAAAAGACTGCAACTATATCAAATATACAGATCAAGCATCTACCAACATATCAAACACCCAGAGTAAGCACCAGCCAACATATCAAACATAGAGACTGAACATCTTCGAACATAATAATATGCGGACGAAGCACCAGGCAACAGAACAACATCCAGTCCAAACATCTACCAATATATTAATATTTCAGATGAAGCACCTACAATCATATCAAACATCAAGACCAAGCATCTTCCAACATAATAACATGCAAACAAGCAGCGGCAAACATATTAGACATGCAGAAGAAGCACCTGCCGATATAAAACATGCAAACGAAGAACCTGCCAACATATGAAAAATGCAGACGAGGTACCAAACAACAAAGCACCTTCCAACACATCAAACATGCAGACCAAGCATCTGCCAATATAAGAAACATGTAGACGAAACACCTGCCACATAACAACATGCAAACGAATCAACCGGCAACATAATAAAATGCAAACGAATCAACCGGCAAAATAACAACATGCAAATGAAACACCTGCGAACATATAAAGCATGCAAAGGAAGCACCTGCCAACATAACAACAAGCAAACCAAGCCCTTTCCAACATAAAGACATGCGGACGAAGCACCTCCCACCTGAACAACATGCAAACGATATACCGGCCAACATGCTAACATGCAAACGAAGCACTTTCCAACATAAAACGAAGCACCTTACTACATAAATACAGGCAAACCACGGACCTGTAAACATAACAGCATGCAAACGATTCACCTGCCAACATCTCAAACCTCCAGAGGCGGTATATGCCAACATATCATACATTGAGACGAAGCACTTGCCAGTATATCAAACATCCAGACCAAGCATCTGCCAACATAATAATATTCAAACGAAGCAGCGGCAAACATATTAAACATGCAGAAGAAGCACCTGCCGATATTGACAACATGCAAACGAAGAACCTCCAGCATATAAACATGCAAACGAAGCACCTGCCAAAATATCAAACATGCAAACGAATCACTTGCCAACATATTAAACATCCAGACCAAGCATCTTCCAACATATCAAACATTAAGACGAAGCACCTGACAACATTTCAAACAGGTAGTCGAAGAAGCTGCATCAATAACAACATGCAAACAAAGCACATACGAGCATATCAAACTTGCAGCCGAAGTACCTGACAACAAAACAACATGCAAACGAAGCACCTGCCAAAATATCAAACATGCCAACGAAGAGCCTGCCACTATATCAAATATACAGATCAAGCATCTACCAACATATCAAACACTCAGAGTAAGCACCAGCCAACATATCAAACATAGAGACTAAACATCTTCGAACATAATAATATGCAAACGAAGCACCAGACAACAGAACAACATCCAGTCCAAACATCTACCAATATATTAATATTCAGATGAAGCACCTACAATCATATCAAACATCAAGACCAAGCATCTGCCAACATAATAACATGCAAACAAGCAGCGGCAAACATATTAGACATGCAGAAGAAGCACCTGCCGATATAACAACATGCAAACGAAGAACCTGCCAACATATGAAAAATGCAGACGAGGTACCAAACAACAAAGCATCTGCTAACACATCAAACATGACGACCAAGCATCTGCTAATATTAGAAACATGCAGGCGAAACACCTGCCAACATAACAACATGCAAACGAATCAACCGGCAACATAATAAATGCAAACGAATGAACTGGCAACCCAACAACATACAATCGAAACACCTGAGAACATATAGACATGCAAAGGAAGCACCTGCCAACATAACAACAAGCAAACCAAGCCCTTTCCAACATAAAGACATGCGGACGAAGCACCTCCCCACTGAACAACATGCAAACGATGCACCAGCCAACATGCTAACATGCAAACGAAGCATTTTACAACATAAGAACATAGATCGAAGCACCTAACTACATAAATACAGGCAAACCAAGGACCTGCAAACATAAAAGCATGCAAACGATTCACCTGCCAACATCTCAAACCTACAAAGGCGGTATATGCCAACATATCATACATTGAGACGAAGCACTTGCCAGTATATCAAACATCCAGACCAAGCATCTGCCAACAAATAATATGCAAACGAAGCAGCGGCAAACATATTACGCATGCAGAAGAAGCACCTGCCGATATTGACAACATACAAACGAAGAACCTCCAGCATATAAACATGCAAACGAAGCCCCTGCCAAAATATCAAACATGCAAACGAATCACTTGCCAACATATCAAACATCCAGACCAAGCATCTTCCAACATATCAAACATAAAGACGAAGCACCTGACAACATTTCAAACAGGTAGTCGAAGAAGCTGCATCAATAACAACATGCAAACAAAGCACATACGAACATATCAAACTTGCAGCCGAAGTACCTGACAACAAAACAACATGCAAACGAAGCACCTGCCAAAATATTAAACATGCCAACGAAAAGACTGCAACTATATCAAATATACAGATCAAGCATCTACCAACATATCAAACACCCAGAGTAAGCACCACCAACATATCAAACATAGAGACTGAACATCTTCGAACATAATAATATGCGGACGAAGCACCAGGCAACAGAACAACATCCAGTCCAAACATCTACCAATATATTAATATTTCAGATGAAGCACCTACAATCATATCAAACATCAAGACCAAGCATCTTCCAACATAATAACATGCAAACAAGCAGCGGCAAACATATTAGACATGCAGAAGAAGCACCTGCCGATATAAAACATGCAAACGAAGAACCTGCCAACATATGAAAAATGCAGACGAGGTACCAAACAACAAAGCACCTTCCAACACATCAAACATGCAGACCAAGCATCTGCCAATATAAGAAACATGTAGACGAAACACCTGCCAACATAACAACATGCAAACGAATCAACCGGTAACATAATAAAATGCAAACGAATCAACCGGCAAAATAACAACATGCAAATGAAACACCTGCGAACATATAAAGCATGCAAAGGAAGCACCTGCCAACATAACAACAAGCAAACCAAGCCCTATCCAACATAAAGACATGCGGACGAAGCACCTCCCACCTGAACAACATGCAAACGATATACCGGCCAACATGCTAACATGCAAACGAAGCACTTTCCAACATAAAACGAAGCACCTTACTACATAAATACAGGCAAACCACGGACCTGTAAACATAACAGCATGCAAACGATTCACCTGCCAACATCTCAAACCTCCAGAGGCGGTATATGCCAACATATCATACATTGAGACGAAGCACTTGCCAGTATATCAAACATCCAGACCAAGCATCTGCCAACATAATAATATTCAAACGAAGCAGCGGCAAACATATTAAACATGCAGAAGAAGCACCTGCCGATATTGACAACATGCAAACGAAGAACCTCCAGCATATAAACATGCAAACGAAGCACCTGCCAAAATATCAAACATGCAAACGAATCACTTGCCAACATATTAAACATCCAGACCAAGCATCTTCCAACATATCAAACATTAAGACGAAGCACCTGACAACATTTCAAACAGGTAGTCGAAGAAGCTGCATCAATAACAACATGCAAACAAAGCACATACGAGCATATCAAACTTGCAGCCGAAGTACCTGACAACAAAACAACATGCAAACGAAGCACCTGCCAAAATATCAAACATGCCAACGAAGAGCCTGCCACTATATCAAATATACAGATCAAGCATCTACCAACATATCAAACACTCAGAGTAAGCACCAGCCAACATATCAAACATAGAGACTAAACATCTTCGAACATAATAATATGCAAACGAAGCACCAGACAACAGAACAACATCCAGTCCAAACATCTACCAATATATTAATATTCAGATGAAGCACCTACAATCATATCAAACATCAAGACCAAGCATCTGCCAACATAATAACATGCAAACAAGCAGCGGCAAACATATTAGACATGCAGAAGAAGCACCTGCCGATATAACAACATGCAAACGAAGAACCTGCCAACATATGAAAAATGCAGACGAGGTACCAAACAACAAAGCATCTGCTAACACATCAAACATGACGACCAAGCATCTGCCAATATTAGAAACATGCAGGCGAAACACCTGCCAACATAACAACATGCAAACGAATCAACCGGCAACATAATAAATGCAAACGAATGAACTGGCAACCCAACAACATACAATCGAAACACCTGAGAACATATAGACATGCAAAGGAAGCACCTGCCAACATAACACAAGCAAACCAAGCCCTTTCCAACATAAAGACATGCGGACAAAGCACCTCCCACCTGAACAACATGCAAACGATATACCGGCCAACATGCTAACATGCAAACGAAGCACTTTCCAACATAAAACGAAGTACCTTACTACATAAATACAGGCAAACCACGGACCTGTAAACATAACAGCATGCAAACGATTCACCTGCCAACATCTTAAACCTCCAGAGGCGGTATATGCCAACATATCATACATTGAGACGAAGCACTTGCCAGTATATCAAACATCCAGACCAAGCATCTGCCAACATAATAATATTCAAACGAAGCAGCGGCAAACATATTAAACATGCAGAAGAAGCACCTGTCGATATTGACAACATGCAAACGAAGAACCTCCAGCATATAAACATGCAAACGAAGCACCTGCCAAAATATCAAACATGCAAACGAATCACTTGCCAACATATTAAACATCCAGACCAAGCATCTTCCAACATATCAAACATTAAGACGAAGCACCTGACAACATTTCAAACAGGTAGTCGAAGAAGCTGCATCAATAACAACATGCAAACAAAGCACATACGAGCATATCAAACTTGCAGCCGAAGTACCTGACAACAAAACAACATGCAAACGAAGCACCTGCCAAAATATCAAACATGCCAACGAAGAGCCTGCCACTATATCAAATATACAGATCAAGCATCTACCAACATATCAAACACTCAGAGTAAGCACCAGCCAACATATCAAACATAGAGACTAAACATCTTCGAACATAATAATATGCAAACGAAGCACCAGACAACAGAACAACATCCAGTCCAAACATCTACCAATATATTAATATTCAGATGAAGCACCTACAATCATATCAAACATCAAGACCAAGCATCTGCCAACATAATAACATGCAAACAAGCAGCGGCAAACATATTAGACATGCAGAAGAAGCACCTGCCGATATAACAACATGCAAACGAAGAACCTGCCAACATATGAAAAATGCAGACGAGATACCAAACAACAAAGCACCTTCCAACACATCAAAAATGCAGACCAAGCATCTCCCAATATAAGAAACATGTAGACGAAACACCTGCCAACATAACAACATGCAGACGAATCAACCGGCAACATAATAATATGCAAACGAAGCAGCGGCAAACATATTAAACATGCAGAAGAAGCACTTGCCGATATAACAACATTCAAACGAAGCACCTGCCAACATATGAAACATGCAGACGAAGTACCAAGCAAAAAAGCACCTGCCAACACATCAAACATGCAGAACAAGTATCTGCCAACATAACAAACATGAAGAGGAATCACATGCCAAAATGACAACATGCAAACGAATCAACCGGCAACATAACAAAAGTCAAACGAATCAACCGGCAACAGAACAACATGCCAACGAAACACCTTCCAACATATAGATATGCAAACGAAGCACCTGCTAACATAAAGGCATGCTAACGAATAACTTGCCAACATATCAAACATCCAGACCAAGCATCTTCCAACATATCAAACATAAAGACGAAGCACCTGACAACATTTCAAACAGGCAGTCGAAGAAGCTGCCAACATAACAGCATGCAAACAAAGCACATGCGAACATACCAATCGTGCAGCCGAAGTACATGCCAACAAAACACCATGCAAACGAAGCATCTGCCAAAATATCAAACATGCCAACGAAGAGCCTGCCACTATATCAACCATTCAGATCAAGCATCTACCAACATATCAATCATGACTCCGAAACAGCAGCAAACATATCAAACACCCAGAGTATGCATCTACCATCATATCAAACATGCAGACTAAGCACCAGCTAACATATCATACATAGAGACTAAACATCTTCCAACATAATAATATGCAAACGAAGCACCTGCCAACATATCAAACATGCAGATGAAGTACATCCCAAAATAATAAAGTACAAACGAATCACCTGCAAACATATAAAACATGCAGACGAATCACCTGCCAATATATAAATCAAACATCTGCAAACATAAGAACAGGCAACCGAAGAACCTGCCAACAAAACAACGTACAAATAAAGCACCTGCCAACATAACATCATACAAACGATGCACCAGCTAACAGAACAACATCTAGTCCAAACATGCAGATGAAGCAGCTACAAACATATTAAATACGCAGAAGAAGCACTTGCCGATATAACAACATGCAAACGAAGCACCTGCCAGCATATGAAACATGCAGACGAAGTACCAAACAAAAAAAACACCTGCCAGCACATCAAACATATATACCAAGTATCTACCAACATAAAAAAATCAAACTAAGCACCTGAAAACATTCAAATAAAGAACCTGCCAACATAACATGCATAACATGAATCAGGTAAAATAACTCAATGCAAACGAAGCAATTGTCAACATAATAGCATGCAAATGACGCACTTGGTAACATATCAACATGTGAAAGAAGCACCTGCCATTATAGCAGCATACAAACGAAGCACCTGCCATCCTAACAGTATTTAAACAAAGCACCTACGAACATCTAAATTATCCAGACCAAGCATATGCCAACGTAACACCATGCAAATGAAACACCTCGAAACATATCAAACATGCAGACGAAACACTTGGTAACATGAAAACATACAATCGAAGCACTTCCAAATTAACAACATGCAAACAAAGCACTTGGCTACATATCAAACATTAAGATGAATTAAATGCCAGCATATACACGAAGCACCTTCCAAAATATCAAACATGGAGACCTAGCACTGGGCAACATATCAAACATCCAGAGCAAACATCTGCCAACATAACAATATGCACCTGAAGCACCTTCCAACATATCAAATATGGAGACTAAGCACCTACCAACATAACATGTAGACGAAACACCTACCAACATATCAAACATCCAGAGCAAACATTTGCCAACATAACAATATGCACCTGAAGCACCTACCAACATAACATGTAGACGAAGCACTTGTCAACATATAAAACATTCAGAACAAACATTTGCTAATATAAGAACATGCAAACGAAGCACCTTCTAACATATCAAACATGGAGACGAAGCACCTACCAACATAACACCAGGAAAACGAAGCCCTTGACAACATATCAAACATGCAGGCGAAGCACCTGTAAACATAACAAAATGCAAACAATAACCTGTCAACATATCGAACATGCAGACGAAGTACCTCCCAATAAAATAAAGTACAAACGATTCACCTATAAACATATCAAACATGGAAACGAATAACTTGATGACATGTCAAACATACAATCAAATCACCTGTCAACATATCAATCACATATGCAGACCAACCATCTGCTAACAAAACAACCTGCAGACGAAGCACCTGCAAACATAATAACATCCAGGACCAACATCTACCATCATAATAATATCCAGACAAAGCACCTGCCAACATATCAAACAAGCAGAAGAACCACATGCTAATATTACAACATGCAAACAAAAAAGCACCTGTCACCATATGAAACATGTAGAGGAAGTACACAGCATCATATAAAAATGAAAACAAAGCACCTGCAAAAATATCAAGAAGCATAGAAAGCACCTGCCAACATATCAAGCAGGCAAACAAGCATCTGTCTGCCAGCATAATAACATACAAACGAAGCACTTCCAACATAATCACATGCAGATTAAGGACCTGGCAACATAACAGCATGCAGACGAAGCACCCGCCAATAAACAAAGTACACGCCAAAAACCTGGCAACATAACAAAATGCAAATGAAGCAACTGCCAACATAAAAACATCTACCAACAAAATAATATGGAGAAGAAGCACATGACAAAATATCAAACATGCAGAAGAAGCACCTTCCCCTATAACAACCTGCAAACATATGAAACATACAGACGAAGTTCCAACACAAAAAGCATCTGCCAACATGTCAAACATGCAGACAAGCATCTGGCAACATAATAACATACAAACGAAGCACCTCCCAACATAACAAAATGCGGACGAAGCTCCTGCCGATATAACATTAGGCAGAAGAAGCACCTTCCCAAATAGAAACATGCAGATGAAGCCTCGAACAACATAACAACCGGACGACCAAGCACCTGCTAACATAGAACATGCAACTAACCACCTGTCAACATATCAAACACAGATGAATTAACTGCCAACACATCAAACATGCAGGTCAAGCATCTTCCAAAAAAGCAACATGCAAACTAAGCACCTCCTAGCATCACAACATGCAAACGAAGAACCAGCCCACATAATAAAAGGCAAATGAATCATTGCCAACATAAGAACATGCAAACGAAGCACCTGACAACATACGAACATGCAAAGGAAGCACTAGCGATCATAACTTCATGCAGACGAAACACGTGCCAAGACATCAAACATCCAGACCAAGCATATGCCAACATAACAACATGAAAAAGAAACACCTGCCAACATATTAAACATGAAGACGAAGCACCTGTCAACATAACAATATACAATCCAAGCATCTGCGAACATAAAAACATGCAAACGAAGCACGTGCCACCATAAAGACATGCAGACGAAGCACCTCCCAACAAAATAACATGCACATGATACGCTAGCTAACATGCAAACGAAACACTTGGCTACATAAGAAGAAGGAATGAAGCACCTGACTGCATAACTACAGGCAAACCAAGCAGCTGCGAACATAACAGCATGTAAACGAAGCACCTGCCAACATCTCAACCCTCAAGATCAAGCGTTGAACCAACATATCAAACATGCAGACGAAGCATCTGCCGACATATCAACATCCAGACCAAGTATCAGTCAACATAATAATATGCAAAGGATGCACCTCCCAACATATCAAACGTGCAACGAAGCACATGCCTACATAACGATATACAAACGAAGCATCTGTTAACATATCAAACATGCAGACGAAGTACCTTCCAACATATCAAAGATGCAGACGAAAGGCCTACCAACATATCAAACATGCAGACAATGCATCTACCAACATAACAAAATGCAAATGGAGCACTTGCCAACTTAATAACATCTAGAAGAAACACCTGAAAGCATAAAAACATGCAAACGATGACCCAGCCAACATAACAAAAGGAAACTAAGTACTTGCCAACATAAGAGCATGCAAAGGAAGCACCTGACAACATAAGAACATGCAAACGAAGCACTTGCGAACATAACAGCATGCAAACGAAACAACTGCAAACACCTCCAACATCCAGACCAAACATCTACCAACAAACAACATGAAAATGAAACAATTGCCAACATATCAAACATGCAAACGAAGCACTTGTCAACATATCATACAATCGAAGCACCTGCAAACATAAAGACATGCAAACGAGACACCTACCAACATATTTAACATGCATACAAATCAACTGCCAACATAAAAACTTACAGACGAAGCATCTGCCAACATAAAAACTTACAGACGAAGCATCTGCCAACATAATAACATGCAAACGAAGCACTTGCCAACATAACTTCATGTAGATGTAGCACCTTCCAACAAAAAATGCAAACGATACACTAGCTAACATGCAAACGAAGCACTGGGCTACATAAGAACATGAAGCGAAGTACCTGACTACATAACTACAGGCGAACAGGACACATGCAAACATAATAGCATGCAAACGAAGCATTTGGTAACATCTCAAAGATGCAGACGAAAAACCTACCAACATACCAAACATGCAGAGGAAGCATCTGCTATTTAAAACATTCAAACGATGCACCTTCCAATAAACATCGTGCAGAAGAGGCACTTGCCAATATAACAACATGCAAACGAAGCACATGCCAATAAATCAAACATGCAGACGAGTCACCTGCCAAAATATCGAACATTCACAGCAAGCACCTGCCAACATAATATCATCTAGGCTAAGAATCTATCAACATAACAACATTTAGACGAAGACTCTGCTAACATAACAACATGAACACGAAGCACCTACTATCATATCAAACTTTCCAATGAAGCACCCGCAAACATATAAAACATGCTGACCTAAAGACCTGATACATAACAACATGCAGACGAAGCAAATGCCAACATATCAAACATCCAGACCAAGTACCTGCCAATATAATAACCTACAAACGATTCACCTACCAACATATAAAACATGCAAACGAATAACATGAAAACATATCAAACAGGCAAACTAATATCATGCCAAAATGTTAAACATGCAGAGCAAGCATCTCCCGACATAAAAACATGCAAACGAAGCAACTGCTAAGTAAAAACGGGCACACGAATCACCTGCAAAAAAAGTCATGCAAACGAAGCACCTGTCAACAAAACAAACATCCTGACCAAGCATCTACCAACATAAGAACATGAAAACGAAGCACTTATCAACATATGAATATGAAACGAACCACCTGACAACATAACAACATGCATAAAAGCACCTGCAACAGGACAGCATGAAAACGAATCATTTGCTAAAATATCAGCCATCCAGAACAAATATCTGAGAACATAAAAATATGCAAACAAAGCACCTTCAAAAATAACAACATGCAAAAGAAGTGCCAGCAACATAACAACATGCAAACGAATCGCCTACCAACATATTAAACATCTGGACCAAGCATCTGCTAACATATCAAACATCCAGACCAAGCAACTGCGACATATTAAACAGCCACAGCAAGCATCTGCCAACAAAACAATATGTAAACCAAGCACCTGCCAACATACCAAACATGCAGACGAAGCAGATACCAACATAACAATAGGAAAAGTAATCACCTGCCAAGATATTAAATATGCAGACAAAGTACCAGCCTCAATAACAAACATGCAGACAAAGCACCTGCCAACATATCAAACATCCAGACCAAACATCTGTCAACATAACATCATGCAGACGAAGCACCTGCCGATAAACACCGTGTACATGAAGCAGCTTTCAACATAAAACAGACAAGCGAAGCACTTTAAACATAACAAGATGTAAATGAAGTATCTACCAACATAACAACATGCAGAAAAAGCACCTTCCAACTTAACTAAATGCAAACGAGGCACCTGCCAGCGTAACAACTTGCAAACGAATCACTCGCCAACGTATCAAATATGCAGATGAATCACCTGCCAACATAACAACAAGCAAACAAAGCATCTGCCAACATAAGAACATGCAAAAGAAGCACCTTCCCAAATAACAACATGCAAACAATGCACTAGGTAACATGACAACATGCAAACGAAGCAAGTGCAAACATAAGAACAGGCAAATGACGCACCTGACTACATAACAACATGCAAACAAAGCACCTGCCAACATATTAAACATACAGACGAAGCACCTGCCAGCATAACAAAAGGCAATCGAAGCACATGCCAACACACAACATGCAAATGAAGCACCTGCTATATATCAAACATGCCAACATAGAACGAAGCAACTGCCAACATCTCAAACATCCAGATCAACTTGAAAACGAATCACCCGCCAACATATCAAATATGCAGACTAATCACCTGCCAACATAACAACAAGCAGACAAAACATCTGCTAACATAAGAACATGCAAAAGAAGCACCATCTCAAATAACAACATGCCAACGATGCACTAGGTAACATAACAGCATGCAAACGAAGCAAGTGCAAAAATAAGAACAGGCAAACGACGCGCCTTACTACATAACAACATGCAAAACAAGCATCTGCCAACATATTAAACATATAGACGAAGCACCTGCCAACATAAAAAAATACAATCGAAGCACATGCCAACAAACAACATGCAAATGAAGAACTTGCTATATATCAAACATCTCAAACATCCAGATCAAGCATCGACCAACATATTAAACATCCAGATCAAGCATCTGCCAACATATGAAATATCCAAAAGAAACACCTGTCAACACATCAAACAAGCAGACGAAGCAAATGACAACTTGCAAACCTATCACCTGCCAATATAACATAAAACGAAACACCTGCCACCATATCAAACATCCAGAAGAATCACCTGTCAACATATCAAACATGCAGAAGAAGCAATGGTAACATATTAACATAGAGACGAAGCACATGCCAAGGTAACAACACTCAAAAGAAGCACCTACCAACATATCAAAGTGCAGACAATGTAGCTCCCAACATAACAAACGTGAAGAGGAAGCACTTACCAACATATCAAACATGCAGACAAAGCATCTACTAGCATAACAATATGCAGACGAAACACCTGCCAACATAACAACATGCAACCAAAGAAACAGCCAACATAACAGCATGCAAATGAAGCACCTGCCTACATGTCAAACATCCAGACCGAGCATCTGGCAACGTAAAAACATGGAAACGAAAACCTGACAACATATAAAACATGCAGACCAAGCACCTTTCAACATAGCAACATACAATCGAAGCACCTACCAACATAAAAAATGCAAACAAAGCACCTGCCTACATATCGAATATGCAGATGAAGTACCTGCGAACATACAAACGAAGCACATTGCAAAATGTCAATATGCAAATAAGGAACACACCAACAAAACAAACATCCATTGCAAGCATCGGCGAACATAACAAAATAGAACTAAAGAACCTGCTTTGACCGTGTATGTGAGAGTATGCAGGTGAGGGGATAGAAAGGGTGTGTGAATAGATAGCGGAAAGTAGACCAGTGGTGAAAAGAGAAAGAAGTGTGGTAGGGTGCAAAGTGATGCTAGAGCCTGGTGATCAGGCTTATCGCTTTCAAATTTTTTGATTTGTGGTTCCGTTGTTGTTTTTTGGTTTGTTTATACATATATATATATATATATATATATATATATATATATATATATATATATATATATATATATATATATATATATATATATATATATATATATATATATATGTATATATATATATATATATATATATATATATATATATATATATATATATATATATATATACAGGTATATATATTACATATAATTTGGCGTTCAAGCCATTTGTTTTCATTGCTAATATTTTTGGTTATGCTGTGCGCGTTAGCTGTTGTTTTTGTAAGTCGTTAATAAAACTTACTGTGTTTGTATTAGTATCTTTGTTTCATGGTACTTTTGTCGTGTGTGTATTTCGTGTATAATGTTTCTTCCTGTTGTCTTGTTTGGTGAGTATCATCTTCTTGAGTGTGTATCCTTCTTCGGTATTTTTTCATAGTTGGTTTGGTTTGTCAATATCGGTGAGTTTTGTCGAATTCGGTTGATTTCATAGTTGGTATTTCTAGTCTTGTTCTGGGGTAAATTTGACTCATCTAGCGTAGAACGGTACTTCTGCTCAGCCAGCTAAAATCCCAGCGGAGCTTGGAAATCTGGCGCGACATACTGCTCTTCTGTTTTTCTCAATCATTTGAACGATATCCTCGTCCAATAAGCGATTGACCTTTTCCAGCATATTCCTTGTCCGTTCTTCTATGACAATGTTAATGGGGGTTAACCCCGCCTCCCGGTGCAGCTCTTCTTGGGATCTTCTTTCCATTCTGCGTGTATCTGTGATTAGGTACACGCATTTATTCTGCACCACTTGTAGTCTCCTCTTTTGTGTCTTTGAGACACATGAGAGGGCGGAAGCAAGGGTATAGCAACGTTGATCTAACTAGTGCAGTATAGATCTTCTTTTTGTTGCTTTGACGAAGATTTCTGAACCTGTACAGAGTCTTGACTGCAACAGTGGCCTTGGTGATTCGTTCTTGGACGTGCTTTGCGTACCCGGTTGAGGTGAACTTCATGCCGAGTACGCTGCATTCATTGGTGTAGGGATATCGTCTATCCCCCACCCTGACGTCATCAAGTAGTCTCCGGCCTATGGGGACTACTTTGAACTTACCCTGGTTGGTACGGATTTTCCACCGGGCCTCGTAGGTGTTCAGGTTTTCGATTTCTGCTGCTGTCATGCAAGCTTGCATAGGCGCATTCCTCCATGGACAAGTGATTATCTGGGTGAAATCATCGGCGAATTGTAAGTTGAGGCAAGTGGGGTTTACAGGGACTGGGACATCCGCGGTTTAAATCAAGTAGAGAGTGGAAGACAGGCACCCCCCTTGCGGGAGGCCCGCATTGAGTGGAAACTTTGGCCCGTCCGTGCACCCTAAACTGATGTACGCCGCTCTCTCCATGACATAGTCACAGAGAGTTCTTTCTAAGCTTTCACTTAGTCCCAGCCGTAAGATCTTGTACTGCATTCCCCGTTGCCACACCTTATCGAACGCCTTTGATACATCCCGACAAACAATGTCCACGTAACTCTTTTCCCGTTTTGCTTGGGCTAGCTTTTCCGTAATGACGTTAATCGCCATTTCCGTACTTCGCTTACTCCTAAACCCGAATTGGTGTGGGTTGTAGAGCGAGTTATCTTCCAGGTGAGACACCAGTCTTTGGTTGAGGATCTTCTCGAAGAGCTTCCCACCAAATTCCAGTAGTAAAATTGGTCGGTAGCTCTCCTTCAACTTGGGGTTCTTTCCAGGCTTAGGCAAGAAAATCATTTTCGCCGTTTTGTAAGCGTCTGGAAAGTACCCCGTATTTAGGCAGGCGTTGAATATTCTTCTCATTCCTTCGATGACACAGGCTGGTGCCTTTTCAAAGTTAAGCTTCGTAAGCCCCGATTGGCCTGGGGCTTTTTGTTGGAATGAGCGAAGCGCGCCGAGTAGTTCTTCTTCTATAATCTCGGCGACTCCGTCGCGCTGTCTATCCGCCTGGTGATGAGGGTGCGTCTTTTCTATTTCTCCGTTAAGCTAGTTGATGATGTTGCTTTCGAACTCTAGGTCATAGTCTTCGTTTTCTTCTTCAGTTATACTGAAGATCTTTTCCCAGTAACTTCGGAATATCTCTTCAACTTTTTCTTCCTCTTCTTCGATGTTTCCATCTTCTTTCTGTAGCTCGATCTTGTGCTTCTTTCCAGTTGATCCTTTAAGAATTCGGATCTTCTTCCAAAATTCTTTGGGAGTTGCTTCGTGATCGATGCTCTCGATCGCGTCCTCCCATCTTCTGTTTTGTTGTTCGAGGATCAACTGGTTCAATTCTTCTTTGATTTCTTTACTTATTTGAATCGAGTGAACTGATGCATTCACGATGTTGTGTTCATACATTATCTTCAGTTCACGGTATAGTTCCTTCATATATTCGGTCCACTCGTAGGTTGAGATGGTCCTATATGAGGAACGAGGGATACAAGCCCTATCTGCACCTGCTAACATATCAAATACGGAGATGAAGCAGATACCAACATAAAAAGCAATGAAGCACCTTCCAACATATCAAACATAACAAACATGCACAGGAAGTACCTGCCAACATACAAACGAAACGACTGCCAACATCTCAAATATCCAGATCAACCATCGCCTAACATATCAAACGTCCAGACCCAGCATCTGATAACATAACATATCAAACATCCAGAATAAGCATCTGCCAACATAATAATATGCAAACGAAGCACCTGCCAAAATAACAAACATGCAGACGAAGCAGATGCCAACATAACAACACGCAAACGAAGCTCCTGCCAAAATAGCACACATGCAGGCGAAGCACTTGCTTACATATCAAACATGTAGAGGAAGTACCTGCCAACATAGAATCGAAGCACCAGCCAACATCTCAAACATTCAGATCAAGCATCTGCCAACATATCAAGCATCTAAGACCAACTACCTGCCAACATATTAAACATGCAGACGAAGTACCAGCCAACATATCAAAGATGCAGAGGAACAACCTACCAACATATCAAACATGCAGACCAAGTATCTGCCAACATAACAAAATTAAAAGGAACCCTTGCCAACTTAATAAAATACAGATGCAACACCTGACAACATAACAACATGCAGACGAAGCACCTGCCATTTACAACATGCAGATGACTCACCTGCCAATAAACAACGTGCAGAAGAAGCACATGCCAATATAATAACATGCAAAAGAAGCAGATGCCAATAAATCAAACATGCAGACAAATCACCTGCAAACAATTCAAACATGCAGACCAAGTACCTGCCAATATACCCAAATCCAGGCCAAGAATTTACCAACATACGAATCACCTGCCAACATAACAACATAAACAAGAAGCACCTACTAACATATCAAATTTTCAAACGAAGCACCCACCAACATATAAAACATGCAGACCAAACACCTGCCACCAAAATAATATACAAAGGAAGCTACTGCCAACATATACATGTAGACGAAGTACCTCCCAACATATAAAACATGAAGAGGAAGCACCTGCCAACATATAAAACATGCAGACAAAGCATCTGCTAACATAATAATATGGAGACGAAGCACCTGACAACATAACAACATGCAACCAAAGGACCAGCCAACATCACTTGCATGCAAACGAAGCACCTACCTACATATCAAACATCCAAACCAAGCATCTGCCAACATAGCAATATGGACACGAAAACCTGCCAACATATAAAACATGCAACACTCAAACGAAGCACCTGCCAGCATATCAAACATGAAAATGAAGGACCTGCAAACATATCAAACATGAAAAGGAAGCACCTGCCAACCTATCAAACATGCAGACAAAGCATCTACTATCATACCGATATGCAGACGAAGCACCTGCCAACGTAACAACATGTAACCAAAGGACTAGCCAACATAACAGCATGCAAACGAAGCACCTGCCTACATGTCAAGCATCCAGACCAAGCATCTGCCAACATAACAACATGGAAACGAAAACCTGACAACATATAAAACATGCAGACCAAGCACATAACAACATACAATCAGGGCACCTCCTAACATAACAAACATGCAGATTTAGTACCTGCCAACATACAAATGAAGCACATTCCAAAATATCAACATGCAAATAAGGAACATACCAACAAAACAAACATCCGTAGCAAGCATCTGCCAAAATAACAACATAGAACTGAACCACTTGCCAACATATCAAATATGGAGATGAAGCAGCTACAAACATAAAAAGCAAATGAAGCACCTGCTAACATATCAAACATCCAGACCAAGCATCTTTCAACATAACAACATGCCAACGAAGCACGTGCCAATATAGAGAGGAAGCACCTACCAACATAAAAAAAACATGCAAACGAAGCACCTGTCACCATATCAAACATGCAGGCGAAGCACATGCCTACATAATAACATGCAAACGAAGCACCTGCCATCATATTAAACATGCAGACCAAGAACCCGGCAACATATCAAACATACAGACCAAGCATCTGCCTTTATAATAATATGCAAAGGAAGCACCTAAAAACATATCAAACGTGCAATGAAGCACATGCCAACATAACGATATACAAACGAAGCATCTGTTAATATATCAAAGATGCAGACGAAAAACCTGCCATTTAATACATGCAGACGACGCACCTGACAATAAACATCGTGCAGAAGAAGCACTTGCCAATATAACAACATGCAAACGAAGCACATGCCAATAAATCAAACATGCAGACGAATCACCCGACAAAATATCGAGCATGCAGACCAAGCACCTGCCAACATAACAACATGAACACGAAGCACCTACTAACATATCAAACTTTCCAAAGAAGCACCCGCAACATATAAAACATGAAGACCAGATCCTGCTCATATATTAAACATGCTGACCAAACACCTTCTACATAACAACATGCAGACCAAGCACATGCCAACATATCAAACATCCAGACCAAGCATTTGCCAGTAAAATAATATGCAAACGAAGCTACTAACAACAAATCAAACATCAAGATCACATGCCTGTCAATATAATAACTTACAAATGATTCACCTACCAACATGTAAAACATGCAAACGAAAAACATGCCAACATATCAAACATAAAAACTAATAAAATGCCAACATATCAAATATGCAGACCAAGTATCTCGAAACATATAAACATGCAAACGAAGCAACTGCTAAATTAACAAGGTGCAGACGAATCACCTGCCAACATAAGAGCATGCAAACGAAGTACCTGCCAACAAATCATAAATCCTGACCAAGCATCTACCAACATAAGAACATATAGACGAAGCACTTACCAACCTATGAACATGCAAACAAGACACCTGTCAACATAACAATATGCATAAAAGCACCTGCAACATGGCGACATGCAAACAAATCATCTGCCAACATATGAAATATCCGGACCAAACATTCGCGACATATAATACATGCAGAGCAAGCATCTACCAACATAATAATATGCAAAAAAGCACCTACCAACATACAACCATGCAGCCAAAGCAGATACCAACATATCAACAGGCAAATGAATCACCTGTCATCATAATAATCATGCATACGAAGTACATGCCATCATAGCAAATATGCAGACGAATCACTGCCAAGATATCAAACATCCAGACCAAGCATCTGCCAACATAACATCATGCAGACGAAGCATTTACCAGCATAACAGCATGCAGAGTAAGCACCAGTCAATAAACACCGTGCAGATTAAGCACCTGCCCAAATAACAACATGCAAAACGAAGCACCTTCCGACATAACATCATGCAAACGAAGTATTTATCAACATAACAATAGGCAGAAGTAGCACTTGCCAAAATAACTAAATGCAAACGAGGCACCTGTCAGCGTAACAACTTGCAAACAAATCACCTGCCAACATATCAAACATGCAGAAGAATCAACTGTCAATATAACAACATACAGACAAAACATCTGCTAACATAACAACATGAAAAAGAAGCATCTTCTCACTAACAGCATGCAAACGATTCACCAGCCAACATGACAACATGCAAACTAAGCAAGTGCAAACATAATAACATGCAAAAGATGCAGCACCTGCCAACATAACAACATCCATCAAAGCACCTGCCAACATATTAAACATATATATGAAGCACCTGCCAACATAACAACATACAATCTATGCACCTGCCAACATAACAACAGGCAAACGAAACACCTGCCAACATAACAAGATGCAAACGAAGCTCCTGCCTACATATCAAACATACAGAGGAAGTACCTGCCAACAAACAAACGAAGCACCTGCCAACATCTCAAACCTCCAGATCAAGCATATGCCATCATTTGCCAATATTAGTACATGCAAACGACGCAACTGACTACATAACAAAATGCAAAACAATCACCTGCCAACATATCAAACATGCAGACGAAGCACAGGCCAACATAAGAGCATGCAAACGAAGGGCCTGCTAACATATCAAACATGAAGGCGAAGCACCTGCTTAAATATACAAAAATGCAGAGGAAGTACCTGCCAACATATCAAACATCCAGACCAAGCACCTGCCAACATTTCAAAAATCCAGACCAAGCATCTGCCAACATAATAACATGCAAACGATGCACCTGACTACATAACAAAATGAAAACCAAGCACCTGACAACATATTAAACATACAGACGAAGCACATGCCAACATACCATCGAAGCACCTGACAACATAACAAAATGCAAACGAAGCACCTTGTTAAGGAACAACCAATGACCTCTCCTCCATTTTTTGGGGGGAAACCACGTGCTATGATATCGCGCCATGGACGACCTCACTTCCTGTTCGAACATTCTCGAATTTTCGACTCCTGAGCACGTTGGAAAAATATTTCCAAATCCTGCGACTCGTCCTAAGCAGCTAATCCCCCCCTCCTGTCCCTCGGTGACGAGGTGTCTAAGCGCGCTCTGTCTCGCCCCTTGCTGCTAAATGATGAATCGATTCCGCCTCCGGATTAAGATGTCTGGAGCTTGTGACTCCTTTCTCCAAACTCCCCCTCCCCCCTCAGAATCGAGCATAAAAATACTCGGGCTATTCTGTAGTTCGGAGAGTCCAGCCCGCACCTCAAGGCCGTCCTTATCGTCTCGTCCCGTGAGCGTTCGTCAGACAGCAGACTTCTTCAGCCGTGATTCTACCCAAGTCAATTGGTAGCTTCTGTCAATGGCAAGCTTTTGAATTTGCGCAACAGTCTCCCCTCGTTTAATCGAACCGAAGAAAATCTCCATTGATTACCTTTGAGGAAAAGAAGATTCCTCTTTCAGCGGAATTACGAGAATTCCCACATTCCCCGTCGAACGTCATCTTTTAAGTTTGGCTATCTTCATCGGAAGGTTGGTTCGGATCGTGCACCACGCGCCTCATTCAGATCGTGTCCCACTTGCCTCATCGGATCGTTCCCCACTCACCTCATTGCAAGAAGTACCTTCCTCGAAGTCATCGACCCGTAAGACTGAAACCCCCTCCATTATTAGTATTGTCAAGTTTTCCCTTTTGATCTGAGCCTATTTACATTAACCAATTAATTCCATTTGAGAATCCCTCCTCATAATAATTATCAAGAGACTCTTTCAATTTAAATAATTCCCCTTTGCCTATTATTATTCTTATTTTGATCTTTGTAAATAAAATTATATTTTTGTTGTTTCATTTTTAACTAACCTTAAACGATATTCTCGGCCTATTCAAGTAAATCTCGCCAACCAATTATGCGCTTTGTCTGATTATTAAGGATTTGAGACCCAACGCCTCAAGTTTGAAATCCTAGTCGGTCGTTAATCCCTGCGAACAGTCCTTCAACGGTTCGGGTTGCAGTAGGTGATTAAGTCACTCCTCCCACATAATATAGGAGTAGTGTATGTTATAGAGTGGTTGTACCACGACACACCTGCCTACATATCAAATATGCAGAATTAGTACCTGCCAACATACAAACGAAGCACCTGCCAACATATCAGTACTCCTCCACTCCACGTAATAAGACTTCAATCCCCCACGACACCACACTGGAGACAACTTCCAACAAACGACATAAGTAAAGCCTTCAAAAATCAAAGCAACAACCAGCGAGGGCATGTTTTCCCTGAAGGTCAGGAGAGATCTGTAGAGGATGTGGCGAACATGGAGGAATGGAAGATGTGTAGCGAAAATATATAGCCGCAAATCCTCCTAAAATCATTGGGGCGGGAGTGTACGTAATAATTCAGATGTCAGCTGCATCGTGGTTTCCGTGCTACACCAGACTCACCCTTGCATGGGCTGTAGAAGGGAAAAAGGACGCGAGACATATTATATACCCCACCCCCCCTCCCACACACACAGACACGACCAGAGCTGAATGGACGAAAGCCGGTCGGCGACTGGCATGCGAAATTAGCCACCAGCCAATAAAAGGGGTAAGAACAGATTTATGGAAGAAATAAAGCCCAGGTAGTCTCATCTAGTACGAGACCCCCGGGACACTATGGTCGGAAGGGCCTACCGCTGCTCATGAACTCACACTTACCCCCAATCATAAAAAAATCGAACTCCTTTCCTCACACGCGACCTACACAATCTGAACATACCCCATCCATAACGTGTTCCACAGGGATTCATGCCCTCTTCCACCCTCTTTATCCTCTTTCCCCATGAGACCCATATATGTACCACTCTACCTAACCCCTAAATTATTTCTACTCGAGCTCCACAAAGCGATGTCACGCTACGTCACTCAGAGGCTAGAAATCATTCACACCTGCCCAACACCCAACCGACACAGCGCCGACTCTACCACGTTAAGTCCCCAGAGTCGATTCGAGTTACAACATGTGGATGTGACGACTGTCGCTCCCTCGAACTCTTCTACAATACCTTTCCCTTCACGGAACGCCAACGTCTCCACCACAACACATACAAGTATATCAGACCCCTTCCTTTAAGCAATACCCTATGTGTGTTTGGTGCCCCCCCCCCGCCTCCCCGCTGCACACCGGAACGATGGCGACAATTCATAACACACACCGATCACTCACAGCAACAAAGTTATGGCAGTACTTTCGCTCCGCCTGCGCCTGCACCGATATTGCCTGAACACCCGATTTAGCACCCACACACATCATCACAGGACAAGATACAAAATAATCCACCTTTGCTGTGAAGTACCCCAAGGCATCCCCCCCTCCAAGGCAGGCCCCGAAGACCCCCTCCCCCAAAATATCTACCACACACGTAACACAGCCAGTCTCTACATTCAAATCATCTCCTCAACGCAATTATACTAGATCCCGACACGGAAGAAACACCCGTCCCACATCGCGCGTCGTCCTGGCAAGACTCCGATGCGATCGCTACCTAAAATTAAACACAAATTCCACCAACTTAACCTATCCGAATATCTACGCCCCCTGCCACTAGAAATCAGATACAACTCATGGTATACATGGTATAGAGCATACTTCTTCTAGAGATAGATTATAGCTTACCTGTTATATAGATATAGTAGAGCCTACCTGCTCTAGAGATATAATTGAAATCCTACCTGATCTAGAGATATAGTAGAAAGCTTACATGATCTAGAGATATAGTAGAAAGCCTACCTGTTTTAGATATATAAATAGTAGAGAGCCTGTTTGCTATAAATATATATATTAGAGATCCTCCCTATTATAGAGATGTAGTAGCTAGCCTTCATGTTCTAGATACATAGTATAGCTTACTTGCTCTAGATATATAGTCGAAAGCATACCTCCCCTAGATATATACTAGAGAGCCTACCAGTTCTAGATATATAATAGAGAGCCTACCTATTCTAGAGATATAGTAATTTACATGCTCGAGAGATATAGTACAGCCTGCCTGCTCTAAATATACACGGACGGAATACCACAATGGATCCTTCATTGCCTTCATCCTGGATCCATCATAGTTAATTATTAATTCCAGCTGACCTTCATAAATGGTCCTTCCTTTTATTCTTATCAGGACAATTTAGGGTTACACTGAATATCATAAGGTATCATTAAATTCTTTCTAAGTATCTATCATATTAAATTATTAAGGTTAGACTGACAATACAAAAGATCCCTCATTTCCTCCTATAATGGATTTATCAGGCTATGTAGATAAAGGAACGACTATCACAAAGGATCCTTGGTGAATCCATCAGGCTAAATTAGGAGGCTGATATTTTTTTTTCTACAGAACCTCTACAAGGAGATTCTCCCTCACCGCCGAGGCTAAGCTCTACTTTACACAATACCAATATACGCTTCATCTATATTGAACAATCACACTTAGTTATTTCTTCATCCCCCACACATCTTTGCTAAAACTGGGCGTGATTTGTCCATGACACTACACCTTTCTCCTGAACAAGTGAAAGCATTTTTTTTTCATTCACGCTTAATCTCTAGTGAACAACCACACCTAGTCACCCTACACATTTATGTTGATCAACTCGGCGTGATTTGTCCATGCCACTCTACCCTTCTTCTGAACAAGTGGACGTAATTTGTCCATATACAAGAAGACGTAAAGAAGCTTTCCGTTAGTAAGACGTCATTTCCTCTTAATTGGCTCCGACACAATCCTCTCACTGGACTTGTAATGGCGGCGGATGGACGAAGTCGGGGAAATCGATTCCATTTAATTAATGCCTCTGCTCTATAAACGACACTTGCAATGGCCTCGTCCGCGAGCAACCATTGGTATCGAAGTGGTCTGTCTGTACCCAGCTGTCCGTTTCTCGAAGATGTTTAAAGTCCTCTTTCACCCGGTATCTGGTCTATCCAGACGGGGAAATGAATGGGAGACTAATGAAGAGAGAGAAACAAAGTGAAAAAAAACAACTAAAAATATAAAAAGAAGATTAGGTATGAATGCTATAACGAACCTCATCGAGCCAAAGGTTGAGCCCAGGAGGGTGCGTAACCTCCAGGAACAAATTTGTACTGAGTACACATGGAGTAAACTTTTTATCCACGAAAGTACAAATTTGGAGGCCTTTCGGTGGAAGTGCCTGCGCTACCACCACCCCCAGGGCAATAAGAATCACTTCATTTGGGTAGTCACAGATGCTTTAAATGGTCACTTGTGCGCATGAAAGCAATTTGTTTTCATTGTTGCCCAAGTTAGGGACATTGTAAACAAAACTAACTTACTCGAGTGGTCAATCTCGCTTTAAATTTTAAATTAACTCGCGAAAACATTTTTTTTTCTTCGTTTTGAAGCTCTTTGCTCAAAAAAATAAAGTACTCGGGTTGTTTAAGAATTTTAAGATTCTCCCATTACGGAGAACAAACAGGGAATCGTTATTGGGGTTGTTTATGCATTTTTCCTATTAGCCTTGAACGTGCCCTTCCAGCCCGAGCATATAGGTTTGATTGGGTACATACTTGTCCCTCCATCTCCAATCTACTACTGTATGTTGTTTCATTTGTTCATTTGTCTGTTCTTCCTTCATTCTTTTCCACGCCTAGACCCAAGTATGGATGAAAGAGGGTGTTGAAACCATGCCGACGCCAAGGGTGTAGTAGGTTTCACCAATAAAAACAGTTACATAAGTGCTTAAAACTTGGGGAGGGGGAGGTAGGAAAACTCACGGAGTGATATATTTACTGCTGGTTACCATGACGATAGAGCATCTTAGTAGACCCCAATGAAGTGATGAGTCACTTATCCGGTAGTGAGAATTGTGTACAAATACGAAGCCTAAGCTAATCTTATCTCGAAGCCTGCGAAAAAAGCCTAGAATTTCCTATTTAGGCTTTTTACGGAATAGTTTTATAGAATAATTAATTCAACGGAGAAAAAAATGCGCACTAATGAATAAGTGAATACCAAATAATAAAACATAAAAAAAAACAAATTGAAAAGGGGAACTACAAAATAATGTGTATATTAAGACAAGCCAATCATCACACAAACAAATTCAAACAACTTCGAAACTCGCCCTGAAATGATCTTGGTTTATCTGATTATTTTGGAGTGATCAAACACACCCAAATAAAAAGTAGGCCACCTCTGATTAAGTCTCTTATTTCACCACCCATATTATTATTCCCTTACTTATGACGGCCTTGAAATAATGAGATCGACGAATAATTTGCACAGAAAAATTCCTACAGATGTTACGAAAAAATTTAGCGGCCTAAACGACTTCGTTCATTATACAGGGTCCCCCCCAAAAAAAAACGGGCGCAAACTTTCGATAGGCCTCATTTCTTAATTTTCTGCAAGGATTAAGTGAAACTTTGGTGATAACTAGTTTATTGTGTTTCAAAACATCATATCAAAACATGAGTCTCTTTGGACTTTTCTTCTTTATTCTAGAGCACGTGTTCGAGATGACCTCCATTTTGCTCTGTGCATTTCTTCAGGCGCAGCACAAAGTTGTCCATGATGTCCTTACAAACCGACCGACTAATGGTTCTGATCTCCACCCTGATGCCTTCCTTGGGTTCCGTGATGGTCCTGGGTCTCCCTGCGTACATTCTGTCTTTAAGGTATCCCCAGAGAAATAAATCTCGGGGGTTAAGGTCTGGGCTGTGAGGTGCCCACTCAAAATCAGTCTTGAGACTGATCATACGGCCACCAAAGTACTCTTTCAGCCAATCGCGGGACAAGTTTGAGGTGTGAGAGCTTGCTCCATCTTGCTGGAACCAGAACTTCCCCATAAGCGACGGGAACAGGGTCTGCAGCTCCCTCTTGAAGGTTTTGAGGACCTCAACATACCGCTCCTTGCTGACTGTCACTGTCGCGCCAGATTCTTCGAAGAAGAATGGTACGATGATGCCTCTGGCTGAGATTGCAGTCCATACCGTGCACTTAGGGAGTGTAGGCGCTTGGTGGCTACCTCATTTGGTCTGGAAGTGCCCCAGAAGACATTTGTCTTCGAGTTTACCTTTCCTTCAAGATGGAAGTGAGCTTCATCTGAGGTCCAAAGGAGGTTAAGGAAAGTTGGGGTCTCGTTAATCTTCTCTAGTATCTTGACTGCCATAGCTTTTCTCTGCTCCTTATCTGAGGCTGTAAGGGTCTGCTTCGTCTGTATTCTGTATGAGTAGGCCTTTACATCCATTACTAGCACTCTCCTGCAAGTCTCACGGGATATACGAGGGATTGACTTCGCTTGCGCACAAAGCGTTTTGGACTCTGCTGAACTGACTCTCTCACGCTCTCGACCATCTCAGCTGTACGCTTCCTGGGGCGTCCTGAATGTCTTGGATGGTTGTCACTGGCTGCATTGAGGTTCTCCACTGTCCCATAGTTCTCGAAGTGGTCCACCTAGTCATAAATTCTGCTCTTGGAGGGGTCTTTTTCACATTCGAACTGATGCACGAAAGTGTCCTGCACTTTCTTGAACGAGCCTGTCTTGTAGTAATGTTTGACGCAGTATATTCTTTGCTGGAGCTCCCATTGAGATCTAGTTGTGTTCACAGGCGTTGCTTCTCTCATGGTCTGCAAAGTAAGGGTGATTAGTGAATGAATGAATGAAGGATATATCATAAAAGTGTGTGCAGGCCCGTTTTGGGAAAGGACCCTGAAAAACCACTGTTTGGGAGCATAAAGTTTATTAGAACGGGACTAGTTTCCATATGTATCTTCCCATATCATCTTAGTGTACGTCTGAAGTATAAATGGTGGCATCTGGCAATGCCTAAAAAATACAAAGTATGTTTGTTATGAGAGGGAGTAAACATTTAAGGAAGAAAATTAGAAGCAATTTGAGAAGAGTGATGACAAGGCCGATTAATACATGACCCCTGAAAAAATATATTAATGAAAAACAAAATATTTGAGAAAGAATTTTGCATTCTTAGAACTTTTGTTTTTTTATTAATTATAATCAGCGTGTACACTCCGTTATTATAATATTATACTTGCATTCGCTACAGAGCACGTTATATAGATCGGTAACCAATGGAGCCAAGTCCACTTCAGTGACGAATCTAAGTTCAATTTGTTCAGATCCGATACAGGACTTTCGCTGTTCGTAGAGCAGGTGAAACATTGTCTGCCAATTGAACCAAAAAGAGTGTGAAGTTTGGCGGAGAAAGTGTCATAGTCTGGGATGTGATTTCGATAGAATGCACTTACAGGGCACAGTTAATATACATGTGTACAATAAATTGCTGCGGGAGCATGCTTGGCCCCATCTGGTGAGCCTCTGAAGCCGAACCTGAAATTTGCACGCAGGATAACGCTCCATGCGACACGGCCAAGTGTGTGAAGAACGTCCTGGACGACGAGTACATCACTTTTATCAAAATAGTTGAAGAATTGGGAAATTCTTCAAGATGAATTGAACAAGATTACTGCGCGAGAGTGTCAGCAGTTGGCTCGTTCCTGTGGTTAAAGATTTCTAATGGAGGGTGAGCGAAAAAAACCTTCATTTATTTAGTGACAAAATAGGAAGAGATGCGCGCGCTATTGCACCAAGTAATCTCTTAAAGCTACTCGGCTTATGTACCTTCCAAGCATCTTAACAGCGTCTAACTTCATCTGTATCACTACGATTCGCTTTTCAAACACTTTCTCGCTTTATACCCCCTGTTAGTATTCGTTTTTTTATTAGAAAGATCCTTATACAATGTGGCACTTCTTCACCCAGCATATTTGTTCTTACTCACGGCAACGGCTG
Source organism: Ceratothoa steindachneri (assembly GCA_963969495.1). Classification (NCBI taxonomy): domain Eukaryota; kingdom Metazoa; phylum Arthropoda; class Malacostraca; order Isopoda; family Cymothoidae; genus Ceratothoa; species Ceratothoa steindachneri. The sequence goes on from OZ018319.1 coordinate 143,579,368, forward strand.
CGTTTAGTGACTTACCACACATAACTGGTGTTGTTAGTCAGGAAATAGAATTTCAGGCACTTTAGTCTTTATTTACCAAGACCTTATTCTCGATACATTAGGGAGACAAGTGCTTGGATTTATCTTCTTAGTTTACCTTTGGTCAGGACAGACCTGATTTTGATAAGATAATTTTATTTAGAAATGTAAAGTATTAATTATTTAGTTTTAAATAAACATAAGGTTCTGTGCCTTTGTTCCTCCCACGAGTCTACTTTTCCTCTTTGTTTTCTACTCTTCCATTTTTTGTCACCCTTAAACGTTAACAGTTTATAAAATAACACGGAAATCTCCACCCCACACCCTACCTCCAAACGCCCCCAAATTATTCGAGCGAGAATTCACTTCATTCTTCTTCCATTTCGTTTTAGAAATGCATTCACCTCCCCTTCTCCGAATCAGGGCGGCTTGTCTCTGCTGATGGTGGCAAAGAGGGGAAAGGGTAGGGCGCGGAGGCGTCTTCTAGACGAACACGATGTTTGGCCAGTGCTATAACCCCATGAAAGCGCTAGTTCACTCCGCTCCCCCTCGATCGTGATGAGCAGCCCTCGAGATTGAGGTCATCGGAGGACTCAGCTCTTCATGACTGTCACTCCAAATTTGGTCATTGAGGCTCATCCTTTGCCGAACTCATTTGCACCCGATGCGTCGTAGAAGATTATTAGTAGGAGTTTAGTGAAGAGATGAACTCATTCTCACTTCCACAAGATGGATTAGGCCCATCTGGTGATTGCCTATAAGGAAATAAGTCGCCATAATTACCTTACAAGTTGGCTATAGTCAAACAAACAAAACGACCGAACCTAAAAAAAAACAAGAAGTAAAAAGGTAAGAAGAAGAAGAAGGCAGCACGCTATGACAATGGTTGGGGGAAGGGAAGCCCCCTCCCCCGTAATATGGAATGACCACCAGAGGTCGCAAAATACAGGAACAAGATACCTCTCCCTCGATTAAACAATCGGTCACGCTTGTACAGGTACAGGGACAAAATAGGAATTCGTAGCAAAATGGAAAGAATGTCTGGATTTTGTATTTCTGTCGTAATAATAATAAAAATAATTATTACTACTACTACTAATATAATAGTAATATTCTTAAAATAATACAACGAAGGGTGAAGCGTAAGTGTGACGCAGGTGAGTCAGAGAGGTAAAAAATATTGTAGCGTATTGAATGAACACCTGCGCCAGGGTGGAGAGGGAGCTATATCTGTTGTTGCTACGTTGCTCTTCCCAAGAGCTAATGACATCTCGGGTCCGATCCGATCTCTTTTGGGAATTGAGGGAGCGCGCCTTTGAGGGTCTTCTGTGAGGCTGTCCTGAGTGGACGGGTAGGAGGGGAGGGAAGGGAGGCTGTTGCATGATGTGGGAATTATATAGCAATCCCCTCAGCTACTGTTCCATGTAAGGGCAAGCAAGTGGGAGTTCTATTGCAACTTAACCTCAGGTGGAAACATCCAAGTGGGGTGAAATAAACTCAATAATTGCATCTAGATGGGGTGGTATAAACTTAATGATTACATCCAGGTGGAGTGTTATAAACTCAATGATTGCATTCATGTGGGGTGGTATAAATTCAACGATTGCATCCAGTTGGGGTGGTATAAATTCAATGATTGCATCCAGGTGGGGTGGTATAAACTCAATGATTGCATCCATGTAGGGTGGTATAAACTCAATGATTGCATCCAGGCGGGGTGATATAAACTCAATAATTTCATCCAGGTGGGGTGGTATAAACTCAATGATTGCATTCATGTGGGGTGGTATAAATTCAATGATTGCACCCAGTTGGGGTGGTATAAATTCAATGATTGCATCCAGGTGGGGTGGTTTAAACTCAATGATTGCATCCATGTAGGGTGATATAAACTCAATGATTGCATCCAGGCGGGGTGATATAAACTCAATAATTTCATCCAGGTGGGGTGGTATAAACTCAATGAATGAATCCAAGGGGGGTGGTATAAACTCAATAATTACATCCGGTTGAGGTAGTATAAACTCAATGATTGCATATAGGTGAGTTGGTATAAACTAAATGAGTGCTCTCAAGTGGGGTGGTATACACTCAATGATTCATCCAGGTGGGGTGGTATAAACCCAATGATTGCATCCAGGTGGGGTGGTATCAAATCAATGATTGCATCCAGGTGGGGTGGTATAAACTCAATGATTGCATTTAGGTGGGGTAGTATAAACTCACTGATTGCATCCAGCTGGGGTGGTATAAACTCAATGATTGCATGCAGGTTAGTTGGTATAAACATAATGATTTTTTGCAAGTGGGGTGGTATAAACTCAATGATTGCATCCAGGTGGGGTGGTATAAACTTAATGATTGCATCCAGGTGGGGTGGTATAAACTCAATGATTACATGCAGGTTAGTTGGTATAAACATAATGATTTTTTGCAAGTGGGGTGGTATAAACTCAATGATTGCATCCAGGTGGGGTGGTATAAACTCAATGATTGCATCCAGGTGGGGTGGTATAAACTCAATGATTGCATGCAGGTTAGTTGGTATAAACATAATGATTTTTTGCAGGTGGGGTGGTATAAACTCAATGATTGCATCCAGGTGGATTGTATAAATCCAACGATTGCATCCAGGTGGGGTGGGTCAGATAAAGTCAATGATTGCATCCAGGTGGGTTGTATAAACTCAATGATTGCATTCAGATGGGGTGGTATAATCTAAATGATTGCATCCAAGTGGGGTGGTACAAACTCAATGAATGCATCCAAAGGGGGTGGTATAAACTCGTGATTGCATCCAGGTGGTTGGTATAAACTCAAGAATTACATCGAAGTGGGGTGGTATGAACTCAATGATTGCATCCAAGTGGGGTGGTATGAAGAAAATGATTGCATCCAGTGAGGGTGATATAAATTCTATGATTACATCCAAGTGGGTGGTATGAACTCAATGAGTGCATCCAAGTGGGGGGGGGGGTATAAACTCACTGATTGCATGCAGGTGAGGCGGTATAAACTCAATGATTGTATCCATGTGGGGTGGTATAAAATCAATGATTGCATCCCTGTTGGGTGGTATAAACTCAATGATTGCATCCAGGTGGGGTGGTATCAAATCAATGATGCATCTAGTTGGGGTGGTAGAAACTCAATACTTGAATCAAGGTGGGGTGGTATGAAATCAATGATTGCATGTAGATTGGTTGGTATAAAGTAAATGATTGCTTCCAAGTGTGGTGTTATGAACTGAATGAATGTATCTAGGTGGGGTGGTATAAACTCAATGAGTGCTTCCTGGTGTGGTTGTATAAACTTAAAGATTGCATTCATATCGTGTGGTATAATCTCAATGATTGCAATTATGTGGGGTGGTATAAACTCAATGATTGCATCCAGGTCTGTGGTATAAACTCAATACTTGCATCCAATGAGGCTGGTATTAACTTAATGATTTTATCCAGTTGAGGTTTTACAATCTCTATGATTGCATCCAGCTGGATGTTAGAAACTCAATGATTGCCTACAGTGAGGGTGGTATAAACTCAATGATTACATCCAAGTTGGCTGGTATAAACTCAATGATTGCATGTAGGTGGTATGGTATAAACTCAATTTTTGCATGCAGGTTGGTTGGTATAAGCTCAGTGATTTTATGCAGGTGAGGTGGTATAAACTCTATGATTGCATCTAGTGGAGGTCGTATAATCTCAATGAGTGCGTCCAGGTGAGTGATATAAACTCAATTATTGCATTCAGGTGGTGTGGTATAATCTCAATGATTTCATCCAGTGGATGTGGTATACACTCAATGAATGCATCCAAGGGGGGTGGTATAAACTCAATGATTGCATCCAGGTTGGTTGGTTAAACTCAATGATTGCAGACAGGTGGTTCGGTATGAACTAAATGTTTGCGTGCAAGAAGGGTGGTATAAACTCAATGATTGCATCCAGGTGGGGTGGTGTAAATTCAATGATTGCATCCAGTTGGGGTGGTATAAATTCAATGATTGCATCCAGGTGGGGTGGTATAAACTCAATGATTGCATCCATGTAGGGTGGTATAAACTTAATGATTGCATCCAGGGGAAGGGGGGGGTGATATAAACTCAATAATTTTATCCAGGTGGGGTGGTATAAACTCAATGAATGCATCTAAGGGGGGCGGCAAAACTCAATGAATGCATCCAAGGAGGGTGGTATAAACTCAATGATTGCATCCATGTGGAATGGGATAAATTCAATGATTGCATCTAGGTGTTGTGGTATAAATTCAATGACTGCATTCAGGTTGGGTGGTATAAACTCAATGATTGCACCCAGTGGAGGTTGTATAATCTCAATGATTGCATCCAGGTGGGTGGTATAAATTCAATTAATGCATCCAAGGGGGGTGGTATAAACTCAAGATTACATCCAGGTGGGTTGGTTAATCTCACTGATTGCATCAGTGTCGGTTGGTTTAAACTCAATGATTGCATACAGGTTATGTGGTATAAACTCAATGCTTACTTGCAGGTGGGGTGGTATAAACTAAATTATTGCGTTCAGGTGGGGTTATATAATCTCAAAGATTGCATCTGGGTAAGGTGGTATAAATTCACTGATTGCATCCAGGCGGAATGATATAGACTCAATGATTGCATCCAGGTGGGGTGTTATAAACTCAATGATCGCATACAGGTGGGGTGGTATAGTCTTAATGATTGCATCCAGATGGGGTGGTATGAACTCAATGATTGCATACAGTTGAGGTGGTATAAACTCAATAATTACATCCAGGTGGGGTGGTATAAATTCAATGTTTGCATGCAGGTTGCGTGGTATAAACTAAATGATTGGATCCAGATGGGGTGGTATAAATTCAATGATTGCATACAGGTGGGGTGGTATAAACTCAATAATTACATTTAGGTGGGGTGGTATAAATTCAATGTTTGCATGCAGGTTGTGTGGTATAAACTAAATCATTGCATCCAGGTGGGGTGTTATAAATTTAATAATTGCATGCGGGTGGGGTGGTATAACCTAAATGATTGGATCCAAGTGGGATGATATAAGCTACGTGATTGCTCCAGTGGGGTGGTATAAACTCAATGATTGCATCTAAGTGGTGTGGTATAAACTCAATAATTGCATCCAGTTCAGCTGCTATTAACTAAATGATTTTATCCAGTTAGGGTTGTACAAACTCAACGATTGCCTCCAGGTAGATGGTATAAACTCAATGATTGCATCCAGTACGGGTGGTTTAAACTCAATGATTACATCCAAGTTGGCTGGTATGAACTCAATGATTGCATCATAGTGGGGTTGTATAAACTCAATGATTGCATCCAGTGGAGTTCGTATAATCTCAATGGATGCATCCAGGTCGGTGGTATAAACTCAATGATTGCATCCAGTACGGGTGGTTTAAACTCAATGATTACATCCAAGTTGGCTGGTATGAACTCAATGATTGCATCATAGTGGGGTTGTATAAACTCAATGATTGCATCCAGTGGAGTTCGTATAATCTCAATGGCTGCATCCAGGTCGGTGGTATAAACTTAATGATTGCATCCAGCTGATGCGGTATAATCTCAATGATTGCATCCAGTGGAGGTGGTATAATCTCAATGATTGCATCCAGTTGGGTGGTATAATCTCAATGATTGCCAGCAAGTAGGGCGGTATAAACTAAATGATTGCATCCAGGTGGGTGGTATAAATTCAATGATTGCATTCATATCGTGTGGTATAATCTCAATGATTGCAATTATGTGGGGTGGTATAAACTCAATGATTGCATCCAGGTCTGTGGTATAAACTCAATGCTTGCATCCAATGAGGCTGGTATTAACTAAATGATTTTATCCAGTTGAGGTTTTACAATCTCTATGATTGCATCCAGCTGGATGTTAGAAACTCAATGATTGCCTACAGTGAGGGTGGTATAAACTCAATGATTACATCCAAGTTGGCTGGTATAAACTCAATGATTGCCTGCAGGTGGTATGGTATAAACTCAATTTTTGCATGCAGGTTGGTTGGTGTAAGCTCAGTGATTTTATGCAGGTGGGGTGGTATAAACTCAATAATTACATCCAGGTGGGGTGGTATAAATTCAATGTTTGCAAGCAGGTTGCGTGGTATAAACTCAATTATTGCATTCAGGTGGTGTGGTATAATCTCAATGATTTCATCCAGTGGATGTGGTATACACTCAATGAATGCATCCAAGGGAGGTGGTATAAACTCAATGATTGCATCCAGGTTGGTTGGTTAAACTCAATGATTGCATAGAGGTGGTGTGGTATAAACTCAATGATTGCATATAGGTGGAGTGTGATAAACTCAATGATTACATACAGGTGGGGTTTTATAAACTCAATGATTGCATGCAGTTGGGCTGGTATAAACTCAATGATTACATTTAGGTGAGTTGGTATAAACTCAATGATTGCCTCCAGTTTGGGTGGAATAAACTCAATGATTGCATCCATGTAGGTCGTATAAACTCAATGATTGCATCCATGTAGGTCGTATAAACCCAATGATTGCATCTAGTGTAGGTGGTAATACCTCAATGATTTCATCCAGGTGGGATGCTATAAACTAAATGATTGCATCCAGGTGGTTGGTATAAACTCAATGCTTGCATCCAGGTGGGTGGTATAATTCCAATGATTGCACCTAAATGGGGTAGCAAAGACTCAATGATTGCATCCAGTGGAGGTGGTATAAACTCAATGATTGCATCCATGTGGGTGGTATAAACTCAATGATTGCATCCAGTGTAGGTGGTAATAACTCAATGATTGCATCCAGGTAAGATGCTATAAACTAAATGATTGCATCCAGGTGGGTGGTATATAATCAATGCTTGCATCCAGGTGAGGGGTATAAACTCAATGATTGCTTCCAGGTGGGGTGCTATAAACTAAATGATTGCATCCAGGTGGGTGGTATAAACTCCATGATTGCATCCAGGTGGGTGGTATAAACCCAATGATTGCACCTAAATGGGGTGGCATAGACTCAATGATTGTATCCAAGTGGGGTGGTATAAACTCAATGTTTGCATCCAGGTGGGTGGTATAAACTCATTGATTGCATCAATGTGGGTCGTATAAACTAAATGATTGCATCCAGGTGGGTGGTATAAACTCAATGCTTGCATCCAGGTGGGTGGTATAAATCCAATGATTGCATCTAAATGGAGTGGCATAGACTCAATGATTGCATCCAGTGGAGGTGGTATGAACTCAATGTTTGCATCTATGTGAGTGGTATAAACTCAATGATTGCATCCAGGTGGGTGGTATAAACTCAATGATTGCTTCCAGGTGGGGTCCTATAAACTAAATGATTGCATCCAGGTGGGTGGTATAAACTCAATGCTTGCATCTAGGTGGGTGGTATAAGCTCAATGATTGCATCCAGTGAAGGTCGTATAAACTCAGTTATCGCATCCAGGTGGGTGGTATAAATTCAATGATTACATCCAGGTCGGGTTGTTGCGTCCTAACCTCCTGGGAATGACGTCACCACTCCCCCCTTCGCCCTACACTGGCGCCCCGGGTTAAAAAGGCTCCCCAGCCTCCCCTTCATTACGGTCGGCCCTGGGTTATCTATGTGGGGATTGGCCTCCATTTACCTACCCTGTGTGACGAACTAGACAGGGTGCCCCCATGTGGGGGAATAGATAGAATGTTATGAGAGAAACCCTCGCCAACTTCCATCATTTTTATCTGAGAAACCCGTTCCTTTCCTTTGGCTGGGATTCACGAATATATGAGGATCAATGGCGAGCCCCGTAGGTACAAACGGCAGGTCCTCATTAGTACTCTTATGCCCCCAACTAGTGAGTAGGAGCCCCTTCATGGCTTATAGGACAGCTAGGCGTACCGCGATAGGGGTGTGTGCATTGAATCCCCTTTCAGCATATTCCGAGAAGTAAGAGTGATGTGTTGTGATTGACTATGTGTGTGATGGCCTATGTGGAAGGAACTGCGTACGCGCACCCAGTATTCATTGAGATAGGAAATAGACAATGGTGCATAGTTGGCACTATCGGGTAAGTGCACAACTCTCCCATTAATCGCCCATCTCCCTTGGGGGTTACAAGAGCGATGGCCTCGTTGTTTTTCCTCATGATAAAACAGATAAAAAGAAATATCACGTTTCCTCAAAGCAAAGCGGCATTTCCTCTTCATCGCTCCCTTGTCAGTATCATCTCAACCCTAAGACGCGGTTGGCATAACAACAGTTAGCTCAACCCCCGCCCTCTTCCACACCGCCTCAGTGATGTTGGGGGGCAGGGAGGCGATCCTCCCCCACGACCCATTGCAGTTTAGCTGATCTTCATAAATAAGACATTGCTTATCTGTCTGCGCTTGATTTATCACTGAAACGTGAAATGGAATTCAGAAACACCAAAAAAGGATAGAGGAGAATTCACGAAAACGGTTCCTGCAGGAAAATGAAACACTCAAGATGTTCAGTTGCAATTTCTGGCACTTCTCGGGTTTTAGTAATAAATATAAGCTATATTTTTTTTAATAAGAAGCGGGGATAATGGGAAAGGAGGATTAAAATGGGGTTTAGGAAATCATGTACAACAATGAACCGGCCAGATTTCAGTGTGGGGTCCAAAGAACAGTATATTGTGGGGCGGGACAAATGTATAAACATTTACTGGGACGAAACATCACTTCTCCGTATTGTTTCATTTTATATTCAAAAGAATGGTGTAGGTGGGGCAATATCCCTGCTACAACTGAAACCTGATGGCGCGGCGTGCCCTCCAGGCCCCAGTATCCCAAGAGAAAGTGTTGCTCGCACTCGGGTCGTCCCTTGAGCCTCTTCTAAATCCGTTTTTATGTGCGTAATATTCTTTCAGTATACATCCATTATATTGCTACACAGTAGCTCATCATTAACGGCCAGAATTGCCACTGTAATTAGAGTTTATGTCATTGGGATTTATGTAAATTTAACGAGCATCACACACTCACACGTCTACGTTTATAGGTCCCATATTTGCCAAGAGTAAGTCGAATTGCGCTTTGAATTTAGGGGAAAAAATGGAAGGGAGAAGAAATGGGTTTTCTTTTTATGTTGGGTTCATTGTGGTGAACACAAAGATGGCAAAGGCAGTGAAAACGTCAGAGAAATAAGGTACAAGAAGTTGGTCTTCTCCCTGCGTTGCGCTAATTTTGGTAAATATAATGATGGCAGATGCCATGAAAACCTCAGATAAATAAGAAAAGTATAAGAACGTGGCCTTCTCTCTATGTTGGGCTAATTTTGATAAACATAAAGATAGCAGATGTCATGAAAACCTCATAGAAATAAGAAAAGTACAAGAACGAGGCCTTCTCTCTATGTTGGGCTAATTTTGGTAAACATAAAGATAGCAGATGCCATGAAAAACTCAGAGAAATAAGAATATCTCGCCGAAAATTCCCTGGCCAAATTTTTACACGGTTTTGTTTCACAACGAGCGCTACATTATGCCAATCCTCCTTTTGGAAAATAAAACCTCTTTTCCATGTCCACACTTCGACAAAACTGTCGACACGTTCTGTGTACACCACGATATATACACACACTACAAAAAAATACGTATGCAGCTGGAAACAATCGATTGTTTTTATTATGGGGAGTGAAAAGACGATGATTACAAAAGGGTGAAAGTAAATAAAGATCACAAAGACAATGCGAGCGAGAAACCGGGTTTATCGGAAAGGGTGATTCAATTAAAGAGAAATTGTTTACCAGTTGTCCAAAAGGTTCACTGAGGAAGAAAGCGGAGGTGGTGATCCATTTCTAAATTGACTGTCGGGGAAATGACCGTTTAAATAAGTGGAGACACAATAAAGTCACCCATGAAATTTTACTGATAAAAAAAACGGAAGGGAAAGAAAATGGAATTCACAATCGATCTTTTGAGGGGTATCTCTTGGGGAATATCGAATGATCGATGCAGAGAAAATTGAAGATTTAAAAGGAGCAGTAAAATGAATAGCAGATGGCTTCCATTAGCTGCAGCCGGTCTTTAATACCTCGTGATGTTTGATATCAAACTTTATTAAAATGTTTTTTTCCCTTTTGTTTGGCAGCATTATTCTAGTTCCATCCCGAATTCACTTATCGAAGGCGCATTGTTCTAAGCAATTTTATTTTTTTAAATACCTTAGTGATATATATATATATATATATATATATATATATATATATATATATATATATATATATATATATATATATATATATATATATATATATATATATATCATTTGGCTTGTTATTTGTTGCAAATCTATAGTTAGGCTGTTAAAAAATTAACAGAAAGCCATCATTAAATGCCGCTGTCAGCCGTGTCGGTATGACGTAATATTCCTTCGCAAACAGGGAGACTGATCGCCCCGACACAAGAAATATCCATTCACCAAGATGATGATTAGCATCACATTAACGTAAGACGTTAATTTAATTACAACAATACAAACACGAACATGAACTAGGTGCCATCAAGCTCCAGAAGAGACAAAACATCATCTCCTCGATTGCCTTAACATCTCACTCGCACACTTTATACATCACTAAAGAGACCCGCGGACCCGCCCGGGGAACGTTGTGTCGTTCCTGGTGGCCACACGCCCTCCCTCTAGAGAAGTAAGGAGGCAAATAAGTAAGTTTAAACGGGAGGTACTGTTTTATATAGTTTACCTAAATGATTCGTGCTGCCGTGTTCTATAACTCCAAGTTTCGCGACAGTAAACAAAAAAGAAAACAGCAATGGCCCCGTATAGAATGTGCACGCACCAAAAGTATTACGATCGATGTTTAAAAGAGTGTTTTAGAGAAATGGAGAGTGGTAGAGAGAGTTCGGTGAAAAGACACTGTTTTGCCCCTGTGATTGGGGCATCTCTTGCATTTTTTCTTGTTCTTTACTAATTTTTGTTTGTCTTTATACTTTAACAATTCTTGCTTTTTAATATACTCTGTTTATATGTAAAATGAGTGGTTTGCGACGGAAATAAGCACCGAATTTGAAAGAATCACACTCAGAAGCATAGCACAAACTTCAAGTCTATGCTTTATATAAGTTGTGGCTGAGAGGAAAGATTTACCTTTAGTTTTTTATGTGAAAACTAAGTATAATAGACAATTAATTGGTTTGCTTTTGTTCTCTCTTCTGAGGTTTTCAACGTGCTTTGTCTCCATTAAACAACAAACCACTACCGCCCTAACATTTACATCACTATCTACGATTATTGCCTGTATTCATTGTTGGTAGTTTGGAAATTGCATTCGTAAATCATATTTTTTCCTCTACCTCTAATTTATTTTACACCAACACTTGATTTTAGGTTGACTATAAATTGTTTTTGCCTCAAAACTTTATAGTTCTACTCTATTATTAATAAAGTCCAGTTATTTCCTATTTTTTCTTCCTTGCCTCCATTATTTGGTATGTATTGTTTTCAGTTTCCTCCCATATATTCCTACAGTTTTCCTTTGGTAATTTGTGTTTGCATATTTTTTGTAATAAACTCAAACTGTCTGATAAATTTGATCTTTACCAATGAAATCGAGCCGCGCTCTTGTTTACGGGGGTTGCCTGTAAGACTTTATAGCTCGTTTATTTCGTAAGCTGTATACGTCTTTATCCTCCCGCCCCTCCCTCCCTCCCCATCTCCAGCAAAACCAGTGAAAGAGGAGGAAGCCGTTCAGAATAATAATGCTTTAAACCGCAATGTGGTTCACATTCTTGCTTACTTGTATTCTTTGTACGAAGTTGTTGGACGCGTTCAATGTTCTCTCAGCCCCCTCCCCCCATATTTATAATTAATTAGTTTTGTTGCAGAATTTTCATTCCTGACTTTATTTACTACTGTTTTTTATTCATTCAGGTTTTTTTACTGTTTTATCTCCTTATCCTTTTTGTCTAAGAGCGATAGACCCGAGCGAGGTTAAGGCAGGATAAGTGCTTTATAAATACTGTCATTTGCTTTATCATTAAGACTAGGATTGATGGGACAGATTTTTATAAAGTTATGTCAACTAGCGATCTAGCCTAACTGCAGTGGGCAGAGTAATTGAAATGTGTAAAAGAAATAATATAAAAATCACTAAAAAAGACAGCATATGTACAGATTACAATAAATCCATGTGCATTTTTTTCATCATACGACAAAAATAGGCTGACCAATTTTCTTTAATGTTTTTTAGCATAAATCCGGAACGGATTCCTTGTATATACATATACAGGGTCATTCAAAAGTTTCACTACACTTTTAAATTTTAATTAAATAAAAACAGCTTTATGGATTTGAACAAAATTAGTCGTGAACTTTCTATAGACTGCTAGAATTAGTCCCATAACGAAAATATTTTTCTTGTTTTCTTAGGCCCCGTAGACTTCAACGTGAGCGCCTTTTTTTTCGAGACGCATTGCCCACCATTTCATGTATTCCTCTTTGTCGTAGAATGACCTGGACATATACGTCACTTCTACCCAATAGGCGTGGTCGCTCAAGGTCAACGTGTGATCTTGATTCTACTCTGATCCCGACAGAGATGGTAAAAAGAAGTGAGGGGAAGGGGAGACGAGTGCGAAGGATTTTAAATTCCAAAGATTGAGTGCAGTTGGCCGATATTAAACTAATGGAGGTTCCGGCTATGAGGCTTATGAAAAGGTAGGTCAAAAAATAAACTTTAATATATACACAGTTATACACAATAAATAGATTAAATGAAATAATAGCAATAGATTATCTATGTATACAAGGACCGAACGTATCAGAGCTACTCAGAGCAGGCTCTACGGATGGGGGGAGGGGGAGAGGCGATACGAGCCTCTGTACAAAAACACAGAGATATATGGCCGGATAGCCACAGATGATTCATTTTAGCCTGGTGGGTTCAAGGCTTTAAGAGATGAAACGGGGTATCGGATGGTTATTCAAGGGGCTTTAACCACGGGAGTTTAACCTCTAGTAGTAACACTAACTGGAGGGAGTATTCGTGCCAAACGAAATGTACTGAAACCAAGGATGGGCCAATTGACTGGGACTCAGATCCTTCGGTATAATTCTAGCCTTCGGCTCGTTGACTAAAAGGAGCGCGATCGAGAATGACGTGTTTCGTTGTAAGAGGAAGGCCTATACTGTCGATGCCCTATTGGGATCAACAATATATAGGGACCAGCCAGATCCGTTACTGCCTGCGCTAAGGAGGGGGGGGGGCTTTCCATGAACCAACACGGCGCTTGATGGATGGGAAGTACTCCCGCGGGGGTTTCTCGATAACACCCTGGGACACGACAGAAGCGCGCGTTTGAGATTACAATCCCTCGCTTATCGCGGAAAGCAGTTCGATATTCTGACTGTTCTCACGGTCCTCGCTCACATGGACTAACCTCGTGGTTTCGACGGGCCACATGGCCGCAAGGAGCCTTTATTCTCGACACTCTTCAATCCTGATTAGCATCTCCCTTGTAACAAGATTGTAGGTATTCTTTATAGGTTCTTCTAACTTTTCCATAGTCCAGGGATTTGATGCATAGACTCGGCTTTTCAGGAAGCCCCAGAGAAAGAAGTCACAGGGTATCGAATCTGGAGAATGTGGCGCCCATCTATCAGGGAACTTGGGATTCAAGAATTTGCGAACTGCTTTAGCATAATGTGGAGGAGAACCATCTTGATGGAACAAAAAGCATCAACATTGGTTACACGTTCCAATTCAGGGGAAAAAAGTTTCGAAGCATGGCTAGATAATTGACATCTGTCACATTAACAGTCCGCTACTGATAATCTTTGAACAAAAATGGCCCAATGGGTTTTTTAGAAGAGATAGCGCATCATACAACGAGCTTTGGACAGTCGCGCTCGTACTCTTCAACAACAACTAGGATGTTTTTACCCCCAAATCGAGTGTTATGTCGATTCATGCGACCAGATCAGTGAAAAATTGCTTCATTACTGAAGAACATGTTATCCAAGATAGAAGGGTAATGTTCGTGATGGTGTATGAGTGTCTCACACAGCTCTACACTTCGATCAAAGTCCTCTTCCATAAGTTTTTGAACAACTTGTTTCTTAATTAAAAAGAAACATTTTCAAGACTTTACGTGGTATCCGTTGGATGGTTGAAACATGAATTTATAATTTCAGGGAGGCTCTGTTTATGGACTTTCCTTGGCTTCTGTTGAGAGCTTCTTTAACGATAGCAATGTTTTCCTCAGAACGGCTACTTCTAGGTCTATATGTTCCTGGGCGTGGTATATCAGCTACAGAGCCTGTTTCCATAAATCTCTTATGAATCGAATGGAATAAATTGTAGAGCGTGTAGGGCAAGTAGGCGTATCATAAAAAGCACGGAATCGTCTTTGAGTTTTGGTTGGAGATTGGTAAACTTTATGCCAGGCAGCGATTTTACACTTCATTTCCAAAGTCAAATGATCACCCGTTTTGACCAGATGTAAGGTTCAACTTATACGAGGGGCGGTCAATAAGTTTTGCAATTCGGATATAAGGAAACGATATATGAGAAAAAGTGTTTATTATTTTTCAATATAAATACCCTCGACTTCAATGCACTTGGGCCACTTGTCCCTGAGGCTTCGAATTCCCGAAAACCAGAAATCTCCCGACTGCTGTTCAATCCACTTCTGGACGGTGAGCTGGACATCTCCATCGTCCTCGAACCGGCGCCCACGCAGTGCAACCTTGAGCTGGCGGAATAAAAAGTAGTCGCTAGGGGCTAGATCTGGACTGTAGAGAGAATGGTTGAGCTCCTCGAATCCGCACTCGCGCAGGGCAGCTTGTGCCACTCTGGCCTTATGGACAGGGGCATTGTCGTGGAGGACACCGCCTGTCAACTTGCCGCGCCGCTTCTAACGGATGCACTTCTTCAGCCCAGCCAGTTCCTCAGCGTAATATTGGCCTGTGATGGTCCTTCCATGAGGCGCATAGTCCACCATCAACACTCCCTCAGAATTCCAGAAGATGGTGGCCATGATCTTGCCGGCTGAGGGGTGGGTCCGGAACTTGATGGGGGTCAGAGAGCCCCTGTGCTTCCAGGCCATGCTTTCGAGCTTGGTCTCGGGATCCCAGTGATGGACCCACGTTTCATCGCCTGTCACTATGCGTGACTCGAATCCCGCCGGGTCTTGGTTGCACAGGAGCAGCAGCTCCTCCGAACTTTGACGACGTTGAAGTCGATCATGGGGCGTGAGGTTTCGTGAGGTTTCTAGGGACCCAACGGGCAGAGACCTTGGTAATGTCCAAATTGTCGTGGATGGTGTTGATAACACTTCCATGTGATATTCCAAGTTCTCGCTCAATTTTTTCGACCTTCACCCGTCGATTTTCAAGGATCATCCTCTCCACACGGGCCACATTGTCTTCGTTGGTCACGTTTGACGGGCATCCTGGACGGGGGTCATCTTAAAGGGACTCACGACCATGGCGGAACTCCCTATTCCAGCGAGCAATGGTTGCATAGGAAGGGACGGTATCGGTGTACACCCTCAACCATGCGTTCATGGATCTCTTTTGCATTCTTGCCTTCCTTGGTCAAAAATTTGATCACTACGCGGTGCTCAACCTTCTCCATTGTTGAAAAATTTGTGACTAACGATCTGCGATCAGCTACTGCTTCTTAAATGGACGAGGCAGGAGCGTGCGGCTGCAGGTCCTGACTTGTCATAACTTGTCCTAACACCCCCACCAACAGCCATCCCCCTTCCTCTGTTTTGCCCTACCGATTCGCAAAACTTATCGACCTCCTCTCGTATACCAACAAATTCTAATTTAGTGAACTATATTATACTACGAAATTGAAGTCCTCGGTTTAAAATCTAAAAAAAAAAATGTAGCAGGACCTTTGAATGACCCCGTATATATATATATATATATATATATATATATATATATATATATATATATATATATATATATATATATATAATAAAGTCAACAGGCACGAAGGAAAATGAAACACGGGAGATCTGCGAGGCCTTTCGACTAATCGTCCTTTAAAAAGCAGTCAGCCTTGTAAAGGATGATTAGTTGAAAGGCCTCGCAGATCTCCCGTGTTTCATTTTCCTTCGTGGCTGTTGACTTTATTTATATATTCATCGCGTTCCATATTTTCCTGATTCAGTTATATATATATATATATATATATATATATATATATATATATATATATATATATATATATATATATATATATATAGTTGAAACTTGAGGACAATACATGAAATGTGCCAAAGGAGAATCAAGTGTTAATTGTGTCTGTAACCTGATTGGAATGTTAGGCTACATTCCATTTAAACTCTTCCGAAAGGAAATCATGTTGCAGCTGACATCTGCGGTTGCCCGCAAGGTGTTGCCCTCAAAATACTGTTACACTTATTACCTGGAGGAGTGGCACGCTCTCCCGAACTATATTGAGATTACCTAGGCTTTAATCCTACTAGACACTTCAAACTTACTTTTTCGCCACTTTCTTTACAAGCCTCTTCTCACCTATTTTCTAGACCGGCAGATTCATCGCAGGCTAGTCGCCATCAGTTTCCGTCCCTTCACTCCAGGTCGAGCCCTGGGGATAAAGGGTAACACGCCTCTATTCCTCCCACCCTTTTCTCTTCTCCCCTCCCCTCCTCCCCCTCCCATATTTCTTTTCCTTCTCTAACCTTTTACAAACCCGCAAGGGGATGTCAGGTGACATCCGGAAGTTTATGTTCCCTTCCGGCCCCATTTTTCGTAGTTTTCCTCCCCAGTCCCAATGCCTGGAAAAGAATTTGTGGCTATCTTCCACACATTTTCTTTCCCCTAACTTTACCACTTTCGTGGAGAGAGAGTGGGTGCCATCGTTATTTTTCCATTCGTAGTTTTAAGTAAACTCAACTTTGACCTCGAAAAACGAAAACCATTTCGGGCATCTCAACCCGGGGTGTGAGGAGAGATCCGTAAAGGAAGTGGTGAAGTTAAGGGATGTGAACATGTGCGGGAGACACACATGGCTCGAGTAGTCTAAGGGGAGAGCGAGTAACTCTCCCCGACGTCACTAACACCTACATCAAGAGTTCCCCGAAGGTGATGGAGAGAGGCATACCACACCTGGCGCCCACTGGCGGGGAAGTGAGCTCATAATTTGTCCGCCACGCATCTTGCAGAAGAGTCATTAAATATTCGTAAGTCCAATTCCTCGTTCGTACTTCATAGTCCTTATGTTCGTAGTATTTAAAGAGCGCAATTAAGTGTAAATGAGATACCATTTTATCAAGTCCTAAGCCATTATCTTCGTACATTCCAATCTTCGTTCGTATTTATAAGTCCCTGGGTTCGGAGTTCATAGTGTTCGTAATTTTAAGTTCTAAGGTACGTATTATCACACACCCCCCCCGTGCGTTCGTACTTTTAAGTCCTTGTTTCTTAATCTTTGAGTATTTGTGTTCGCAGCTGGAATACCTATAAGTCTTTGTGTTAATAACTCTAAGAATTAGGGTTCGTACCTCTAATTTTTCTTGTTCGTACTGGTACGTTTTACCCCCGAGGAGCCGTAAAGGGGAAGAACGAAGATTCATTAAAAATCACGTGACACGACCCTTTGTCTCAACCATCACCAGTAACGGGGGGAATTAGTGTCCTTATTAACTCGCCACGATACGAGGAGGTCCTTCTTTATAGCCTGTACGTATTAATAAATGTACACATGATTAGTTTATGCTAAGTCGTTCATGTAAATAAGTCTACGGCATTTTCTCACGAATAGCTTTAGAATGGATCTAAAGTTCTTTATTAGTCTGTAATTAGTATTATTATTTTCTTTTTCTTCTTATTTTTTTCTCGTTCCCCTTCTTCTTAGTACCCCCAAAGGGAAATCGATAAAAAAAGAAGCACGGAGGTCCTCTTGGTACACATGTAGATAAGTGTTTAACAGCACCAGACGAGCTAACGGCTTCTAATTAGGTCGGGAGTCTTTAAATTGAACTAATACTAATCTGGTTTCCCCAATGATGGGGGAGGGGGTATCTGTTAGTCTTCATTCTGCACTCTTCTGTAGTTCTTCTTCTTCTTCTTCTTCTTCTTCTTCTTCTTCTTCTTCTAAATATTTATTTAAAACTAAGAGGCGAAAACCAACGAAGAGATCAAAAGCCCTGGTACCACCAGGCTTACCAGATATCGTCATTCTGATTTTTATATTCAAATCAATATAATATCGGGGTACCTCGACCACGAATGAAAAGGGATGGGTGGCGCAATTAACTAAGATATATCCGCAGAATGGGGTTCCGGAAAAGGCGAACACACTTAAGAGTAGCATTTCATTTTTTCTGCGGGTGATCAACAACCTCAATATTGGTTTAAGGATAGATTCAGCGGTCGGAAATTTGATAAGGGCATTTTGATAACGAGATAAGTCCATTGACGAGGGAACTCGTGAAATTCTTTTATCTTCGGTTTAATGCAATTATTCTGGTGAGTAATCCAACGGAGACGCATTTACTCAAAGGCACATCATGAACATTAAAATAGATAAAATGAATAACATTAAAAATAGTTTAATAAATAAGTTTAGATGAGGACCCCATGAACAACCCCCATCAATACATGGAGGGGTCTCCAAAATGTGTTCGTACGAAGAGGGGAGACACTCAAAACTATGGACATAAGATAAATGGAAGTGGGAATAAGTGGAAAGATAAATGAAATGAGGAATAAGGGAAAGATAAATGAAAGAGAGACTAAGGGGAAATATAAATGGAAGTAGGAATAAGTGGAAAGATAAATGAAATGGGGAATAAGGGAAAGATAAATGAAAGAGAGAATAAGGAGAAATATATATGGAAGTGGGAATAAGTGGAAAGATAAATGAAAGTGGAGATAAAGGGAAATATAAATGAGAGTGGGAGTAAGTAGAAAGACAAATGAAAGGGGGAATAAGGAGAAATATAAAAAAATAGTAGAATAAGTGGAAAGATAAATGAAAGGGGAAATAAGGAGAAATATAATAGGTTAAAATTCTTGTTTTGTATTTGGGGCAGGTGGTCGGGGAAGTAGTTGATGATCATCATAATCAAAATTGAAGGCACGTCGAGATGGCTAAGTACTTAGGTGCTGAAGGCAAGAGTACCGATGAGTACTGTCAGAGAGAGAGAGAGAGAGAGAGAGAGAGAGAGAGAGGGAGAGACGCTTAGGACGGAAAGAACCTGTGATCGTTTTATTTTGAGGTCGCTTCCGTTCAATAACACGGCCTATAGCGAGCCTAATCGTAACAACGAGAGGTTCTGCGAGATGGCGTGAAGTTTTAAATTCACTTCCGGCTCCCCTCTATATAGATAAAGCAAAATCTCCATTCCGGTGCCTCAGGAACTTTCACTTCCGGGGTTCTGTATATATAGTAAAGCATTGGCCTGGGTAAATTTGTATTCTGCTAAGATGAGACGTCGCATAAGGGAAGGTCTGTAGGCACTGATTGCTGGCCGAGCGTAGGCGGGAATTAAGTTGCAATAATTGTTAAAATTAACTAAAATATTCATTGCCCTCTGAATAATTCCGTACTTAAACAATACCCGGCCATAATATTTGTAATACGTCCCAGTGCCCTGATCACTTCCATTATTATCCTTACGATTGTTTATTTTGTCTCCCTTTAAAGCTTCTTTCTCTCTGCCCCCCCCCCCTCATACCCCAAGAGCCCGAAGACAAGAAAAGAGAAAAAAAGACACAAACTAGAAAAGATCTCTCTAGTTCAGCTTCCTCTCCGGCAAATTCTCCCTCGATCCCTACTTTCGAGGCTGACTATGGTTACTGGAATACAGGTTGTATTTTCCGTCATAACTTCGAACAGGCCGAGTACGAATCGGCCTTAACCCACGAGAGCATTTTACCCATTTAAATGGGCGCAATATATGCATTTTTCGTTTTTTTTTGTAAATGTTAACGTTTTCCTTTATATATATATATATATATATATATATATATATATATATATATATATATATATATATTGTAATATAGTCTGCAATGCAAGGTTTCTGCACCTTTGTTTCTGTCTTCAAAATTGTTTTGAAAGGCAGAAAATAAATATGGCGAAAGCACTGTGGTGGTTGTTATCACCCGCAGAACTTGCATTTGCTCCTTCTTCTATATATATATATATCTTTTTTATATGACTACAGGCTCATAGAAAACGCTAAAATTTCATCTGGCAACATCAACTATCGAATTCATACGTAAACATACTATTTATCGTGAATTAAAGTTACCAGTGTTGCTGAACACTTAGAAAATGTCTACCAGAAGGTAAGTTCCATGTTATAACTATTACTATGACGAATAATTTACTACTATTTACGGTTAATACTGTACCCAAGTGATTAATTAATGATATAGAAACCTAAACACTACCTGTAGTTTTAATAATATAATTTTGTGGCTGATTGAATGTAGCTACCCATTTAAATGGGCCCCATGGGGGACAATATTTCAGTTTATACCAGGTAGTCTCATTTTCACATTTTCACAGTACCTTTTGTTTCATTGTATGTGTTACTTAGGCCTAATACTTAGAAATGTTATGCTAGGGTAAATATATAGTTTTATTTTATATATAAACTTTCTTTATTGTTAAATTATCAATACAATATTTTTCGGTAGGCTTATTGTGAATGTAGAAGATGCTGTTGCCTATCTGCACACATTGTCTGATAATCATGATAATAAGTCGACAGGCATTGATGTATCCTTGGAACCTCCTGATGATGGCATGGACTCCGCTGTAGATGACCCAGCCGAAGAGCTTGTCGATAATGGGCAAGAAAAAAAAAAGCTTTTGGGTGCAAATGTTTTGCCAAAGCCTCCGCATATTGAATTTAACAATCGAAATATTCGTGGAGAGCCTTTTTCATCATGGAGCTCTCCAATAATTTTTGGTGAATGAATTTCAGCCCAGTAAGAAGTTAAAGTTTGTACTGTAGTACAACTGTAATTAATGTACAATTGTATTTTGTGGTTAATAAGTGTATGCATAATGATATGTAGGCCCCTATATACTGTACAATTAGAGTGAATATTGGTTTTTGTTTTGTTTTTTGAATAGGGAAAACGTTTGAAGAAATGCAAGGTAGAGAGAACGAAATACATGCAACCTACAAACAAAAAGTCAAATCTAAAAATCCTACTTACACATGGGAAACCTCCAATTTGGAAAAAAATATATGCAAGTCCGGTATCGAAACCAATGCCAGATAATCCAGTTATTTTGAATAAATGGTCTAATGAAGGAATCCTACCTAATGATGTCTTCAGAGACAAACCTATATCACCAACAGAAATTTGGAAAAGATTTAGCAGTTTCTGTTGAGGAACTCTATAAAGTCTTGGGTATACTACTGTTATCTGGATATAATATGGTGACCACATTTTCCAATGCATAATAATGACTTAGTTGTTTGAAAATTAATTTTTTATATTGAAATATTGCTTATAGCCATTTTTATTTACAGGTACCAAACCGCGGGCTCTTCTGGTCGAGACAGGCAGATATTCGAAACCTTGCTGTCATTCAATGTGGAATGAGTGTGAATGGATATGAAGAAATTATTCGAAGCCTATATTTTGTGGATAATAATAAACAACCAATAGGAGATATTTTTTTAAAGTTAGACCATTATTTGAGCACTTCAACAAAGTTTTTTTTGGAGGTTTTTCACCCTCTTCCGATGTCATGGGCAATTGATGAAGCAATAGAGCCTTGTTATGGACGACACAGGCTAAAACAGTTTATTCGAGGAAAGCCTGTAAGGTTTGGGTATAAGATATGGTGCCTCTGTTCTCATGAGGGTTTTCTTGTAAAATTTAAGATACATGGTCGTGAAACAGGTATGAGTGTTGGTGAATCTGTAGTAAAAATATTGACATTGTAACTAGTTCCAAAAGGGAGTCATGGGTACATAGATAACTCTTTTACCACTCTGCCTCTGCTTGAATTATTCAGGGAAAGGGAAGAAGATATAAATATCACAGGTACGATTCGTAGGGATAGGATTAAAGGTGTCCCTCTTTCTGATATGAAAAAAACACAGAGAGGTGAAGCAGAAGTGGTAATTGATCAAAAGAAAAACATCGTAGTTTGCCATTGGCGAGACAATAGTGATGTAACTGCTGCTACAAATAGAAAGGATGACATTTCTCTTAGTATGGGTAAATACAAGCGATGGTCCAAAAAATCAAGTGAAGTAGTAGTAGTTCTACCACAACCAATGATAATACAACAGTACAATCAAGGTATGGGAGGAGTGGTCCTGTTTGATCAATTTCGAGCAAAGTATAGAGTGGCATTCCGTAAACGAGTCTGGTACTATCCACTAATTAGATTTGTTCTAAATGCTGCTATTGTCAATGAATGGATTCTTTACCGAAAGATCCATAATAACATCACTGAAAGCATTTGTTTGGGAAGACGTTGAAAAGAAGTTCGGGCTGGTGAAGTTAGGGCGCGTGAAAATAAGCGGGAGGTAGAGCAGCTCAACTCGAAATGACAGGATGGGGATGGTTTTAACTCTTACCCTCCTAAACAGATTCACACACACGGACACAAAGAAAATGAAAGTACAAGCACGAGGAGCTGGAAGTACGAACTTGGATATAAATATGTTAGACTGTTAGAGCTACGAACACAAAAACTTAGAAATACGAACGCGATGACTTAAAAGTACGATGATTCTTATATACAAACATAAGAACGTAGAAGTGCAAGCGTGATGGCTTGTATCTACGAACACGAACGTAAAGGTGCGAACGTGAGAGATTGTATTTACGAACGCGTCTTAAAGTACGAATAATAAGAATTGAAGTCAAGCGCATGACTTAAAATACGAACACGATGAGAACGTTGAGAACACGAAGATTTATTGCTACGAACACAAAGACTTACAAGAACGAGCAAACCTGTTAAGGGTAATCCTCGAAAATGACTCTTCTTCACAGCTGATCCTGTGTAGGTTTAACAGAGCCCCCATCTCCTGCCCCCTACTTTCCCAAGTAGTCACCTCTTTCCGGCACTCGCCATATGTTCTTACACACTTCACTTTCCTGAGAATTTCATGGGAATATTCTCTCGTGAAATAAAAGCCTCTCAAAAAATAGTGTATTTGGGATGGGTGGGGGACCTTGATTCGAAATTTCCAATTAAATCGACTTTTATTTCTAATTAAATGATTATTAATAACTTGCGAATCTCTTTTAATATTCCAGAAAAAAGGGTAGAAACTTGCCAAGGATTTTCCCCTCCAAATAAAAAAAACCCCGATCGACTCAACTCTGTTACGTCATCGAACCAGTGGACCAATCACACGTTGCTTTACAAATGCTTTGGGCTTCGATGACTAGGCATTCTCGCAACAACAATCAAATCCCGTAAAAATGGTTTGAAACCGAGATTTTCAGGGTCACTTTTGACCTAAGTCTAATTATTTTACTTCGTTTTAATTACTTCACGTCTGTTACTAGATTCCGCTTAGTTACGGTATTGGAGTTACGTCATCGAAAGAGTTGACCAATCCTGATACATTGAAGGGCAGAACGGCCTCCAGGCCCGACTGCTCGTAGTTGTGCATCTTCCATACCCTTTCCTCTACCGCTTGCAGCATCTGCGGCTCTCTATCTTCGACTACTTACCTTCAACACTTTCCATAGGGATCTCTCTTTACTGACATTCGGACCCGCTGGAAGGTACCAGTGTAAACTGCTCCACATGTTACCTGGAGAAGCGACACGTCTTGCCGGCTCGACTGTACCTAAGGAATGCCCGGTTCATTGAGTTGACTTCAACACTTCGGCCGAGCCTCGGGGAGTTGGTGCGTTGCCCCGGTCTCTCTAGTGCCCATTTCTTTTCTAAGACTTATTTCTTCCTCTCTCGGTTTAAGGACCGGTCAACTAATCACACACGGCCTTACAAATGCGTTCTGATTCATTAAGTTCTTTTCGTAAGAGGAGAAAATACTCCCAAAATGACAGGAAACTCGCATTTTGGGAAGCCACTTCCACACTATTTTTGGACGTAGCTTCTCTCTATATTATTCAGTTACACTTTTACTCATGTAAACACTTCTCTTAAGTCTCGTGTACACAGCTCCTCCTCACCAAGAAGAGAACCTAGTGCGAGGTGGGAGGATAAAATACGCTTAATAACAAGAGAAACGTGTCACTTCTTTCTTTCTCTCACATTTAAAGCGTAATAGCAACGAGGCCATATCACGCCGAAGCTTTATAAGGAAAAATCAGTAAAGAAGGTAGTGAAAGTAAAAGGAAAATATGTGGAAGATATATAGCCGCGGATCCTCTTGCGGGCGTTGAGACCAGGAGGGCATGCATGCTTTCAGATGTCACCTGACATCCCTCGGGGCTGCGTAGAAGGATAGATAAAGAAAAGAAAGATGCGGGGAGAGGAGGGGAGGATAAAGGGTGGGAAAGGTGCATTAAGTGAAAACCCAGCATCTAAGATAAACCAAGAGGGAGGGGCGAACTCCACGCCTGGATGAATGGACGTAAGCTGGCCG
Source organism: Ceratothoa steindachneri (assembly GCA_963969495.1). Lineage (NCBI taxonomy): Eukaryota > Metazoa > Arthropoda > Malacostraca > Isopoda > Cymothoidae > Ceratothoa > Ceratothoa steindachneri. Next base: position 143,603,953 of record OZ018319.1, read on the forward strand.
GCGACTTGGGTGCGATATTAGTCGCCTGGCCAAGGAAATAAGAAAAGCAGCTTGTGAAGAAATGTCTAAAAGAAATAAAGCCCAGGTAGACTCAATTTATTGAATAAATAACACTTCATCAGAATTGTTAGCATCTGCTGATGTTTATAGATGCCAAGCCGCTTTCTTGTGCATACCATGTATAATTTTGAATACTTTAAATTTCTTACAGATACGCGAATTGCTAAGGCTAGTTGAAGGATTAGATCCAAAATTATCTCTACTGTTATTGAATCTTTGATATATTCTTAACTTTAAAATACGACCCAAGTATCCATTTTCGTTGCCCAAATGATAAGCGCACGCTTTCATTCTCCGCGTTTATCGCAGTCAGGCAAGGCTATTACTACTAACTTAAATTTTGTTTCTTCTTAGGCTATAAAAAAATAATCATCTGAATCTGCGAGTGGGTTCGCCTGTTTAAAAAGGATGTATATATGGTTTGGGAACTATATGTATGTACAATCAGGTACTCGTACATACCCCTGTTAAATTTCCACAAACATAGTTCATATTAAATTTTATTTTCAATACATCATCGTTCCATGGCTTTTTAGTGGCTGTGATTCTCAAGAACTTTCTAGAATAAGCTACGAAATCGAATTCGAGATAAGAATTCGTCATACGATTATTAGCCTACATATGTGTCATATCTCTTCAGAATAGGCAAAAGCAAACACCATTGGGAAGACAGGAAGGCGTGTTTATTCCATTTCGAGATGGCGACAACAAGTATGGAGGAAATTCCAAGCCAAGTGATCATACTACGAGCCTCGGTTCAGACCATCGTATACAAGACAAACTTATCACCGACTGATATTTGTGGAAGTTTCAACTAGAGTCCATGTTTCAGAGAAAACCCCTGCGGTCACCGGGCTAGAAAGGTATTTAATTTTTGTAAAAGTCACATTGTCGCAAGAAGCATGTTTGCAAAAAAGTTCGATAACCGTGATAAAACATTTTGGAATGAAGTACTATGAAACTGCTAAAGGGAAGGAGAACTATTTGGCCACGTTTGGAGGAAATCTGGTGTAACGTTTCTTCCATAAACCACCATACCGGACATAAGCCATGGTGGGTGAAGCTTAATGTCATGGACTTATTTGGTTGTTAATGGTACAGGAGCACAAGTCAAAATTAAAGGAACAATGAGGAAAGAAGTTCATTTGGGTATTTTGAAAGGAAACCTACTATCGTCTAGAAAAGTGAAGTTGGGTTAAAAACATACAACCTATGCAATGAAGAAATGGCATGAAGATTAAAGAAGTAATATTTTAAAATAGCTCTCTATAAAGCCAAGACTTGCGAAATATGTCGATGGAATAAAACAAAAAGAGACAATTAAAGAAACCTGAGGATTAAGAACGAGCTTTGGATGTAGTGTACGGAGGAATATATATATATATATATATATATATATATATATATATATATATATATATATATATATATATATATCCCATTATCCCGGTAAGGGGTAACTTACCTTCATTTCTGAGCGAGAGGGTCATGAGTTGGGGGCTAGTTTGAGAAACCCCTCTTTTTCACTTCATCTAACATCACCTTTTTCTTCAAACGTCTTTAAAACCCTTTTCCCGAAATGCCCTTGTTGGTTTCCGCTATTTTTTGTCCAACCCCAATCTCGCTCACGCCAAACTATGGCAGCCCCGTCCGTAGAGTTATCTCCCTTATGTCCATGGTGTTGAACCCCCAGGAGGGTTCGAGCACTGACACAGAATGAACTGCTGGCCCTTTTTATTTAACGGGTCTTAATGCTCTTTTTCCCCATAGAATATCCACGCTCGGGAAACAAGAAGACCCCCCCCTCCTAAATAAGAAGTTAAATGCGCAGAAAAGGAAAAATAAAGATGAAAATATTTTTTTTAGAAAGTTTAGTACCATCTTTCCCCAGTCTTCGGGTCTAAGCAAGCGTAAAAAAGTGGCGTAGATCAGACAGAATAAAAAAAAAGATGTCAGCGATGATAAGGATCTAGATACCAAACTTCATCAATGCCGGGGGTGGAAGGGCACGTCACCCCAGGATAAAATTCGTACAAAGAACTTGGGTACCAGGGCTCGAACCTGGCAGAGTTGCAGTGCCTATTCGGCGGAGGAAAGGTGCCAATGGGTCCTCCATTTGCACAATCCGGGAGCCTAATGGGAGGGATCTTGCCCTAGGACTCGCGAAGCAGCAAAACTCCAGGATTGTATTTTGCCACTACTTTATAGCTTAATTGCCATTCTTTGGTGTCGCAAGTGCCAGATTTAATACTGATTTGATGGCACATGTCATATTTTGCCACTAAAAAATGGCGCATTTTTCAACTGCCCTTTGGGAACGTGATGTAATTTGCCCCTATCAAGTTGCTATTGTGCCATATTTTCCATTACTTACTCACTCATACGCCATATTTTGTCGCTAATTTTAACTCGAATGACACTTGACACTACCTACTGACAGTGGCAAGTTGGCCACTAATCTTTGGCTCAAATATCACATAGTGCAACTACAATTTGCCATTTATTGGTTCCAATACAGTATTTTGCAAATGATTCAATAATTGACCACTACTTACGGTAAAGTCCACTCCTACCGGTCCCCGAAAGAGGTAGAAATATTACCACTCACGAGTTAATCCGATGCTCTCGCCCAACTTGTATTATTACTAATTCCGTGTCACATAAACACCTACCCATACAAGCAGCCATGAACACACACACACACACACACACAACCACGCCAAGAGCAACCACACAGTTCCAGCGACACGTTGCGACTGTGGCACGCCGCCACAACCAATACCATCACTTGCCTAAGCTCGACTGCAGGGTCACTCGCCGCTGGCCTCGCTCCATAGGGGATCCTGCCCTTCTCCCTACCCCTGTCTAGAAGACCGGTGGAGAGTGGGGGTGGGGAGGCACCATGATACCGCTACCCTCATTGAAGGGAGCAAGAAAATGACGCTCAAATGCAGGCCCATTTTTATTCCTTTGGGAAAATGTGATTCCATCTCCAGGGACCTCCGCCTGAGAATACTGGGGCAGTTGTGGTACGTAACCAACAGCAAAGGCTGATGTTCGCAGTTCCACTGCCTTGAGTACGAATGTGGGAGAAAAGGCTTAAAGTGCGTCCACACAATCCTTATATTCAAGGTTAGTGTTTAGTTAAAACTAAGAAGAAAAAACAACGAGGCTCATTTCCGTCACCAGGAAAGGTCGAGGGGAGGTTCGTAAAAAGGGGTGAAGTGAGAATTTCGGGGATGTTTATTCGGTAAGTAGACTAGAGAAGTGACTACTTGGAGCGGGAGGACGCGGAATTCTTTAGAATTTGCCCAATTTCCATAATTAAGGCAGATACACATGAGAAAGTTGGGGCAAGGGGGGATCGTAATCATTCAGATATTGACTACAGCATGGCTGCTCATCCTTCATCTTTTATTTTCTAAGATTTGCGTTAAAACTGATATTTGTCGGGGCAAAAAACGGCCGATTTGTAGCTCTCTGTGCGTATGTTCGTCTGTAAAATTATACATGCTTGCGAGATGCCCCGCCCCTAAGTGGGCGGGGATTCATTTCCAGCATCTGAATTTGTATGTGGCTTCCGCACTGATTCGAGACCAGGACCAGATTGTGGATTTACAGATGCTCCGAAACTTTCGAGGGTACTGAGTTTCCCCAGAAAGTGACAAGTTCACAACCAGATGGAAAAATGAAACTGGTGAAATCCCAACTGGGTCCTAGCTAGATCTAGAGCCTCGAATTCTTGCAACTGCTTCCGATCCGAGGAGGTACCATACACTGGGTAAAAAAAACAAATATTAAGTGGGTTCTGGTGCAACTAGTCAGCTGACCAGAAGAGGATTAAAAATTATTTTTTTATTGTGGGAGGGTGGGGTCGAGAATTGTCAATGTGGTGTAAATAGGGTATGTCAAAATATCGTCTAATTACATAACCCCAATGCTCCAATGCTCATTCGGAATCGATGAGCGCGCAACTCTCCTTTACCTGACTCCCCCCTCCCCCGCTTCCATTCTGCCACGAAATTAAGTCTTTAAAACTAAATATTTAAAACTAGTTATGGAATTAATTAGTAATTTGATCATTTAACTGATTATTAAACAAATTTAGATTAATTATTAACCTAATTTTTAAACTAAACTTTTAACTAATCATTACACTAATTTTAAAAATAATCTATAACCCCATTTTATATTAATTAAATTAAAAACAAATTATTTATCTAATTTTAAATTAATTATTATTTTTATTTTTTTAAGTAATCACAATTTTTAATTTGAGAATTGTTAAAATAATATATAACTAGTTATTCATCTAATTTTTAGACCCATTTTCAAACTAAATATTAGACAACCTTTAAAACTAATTTCTTTATATTTATTCATTACCAAAAACATCGTGGAAAAATCTCATCGTTATTTTTACCCTTCGGAAAATGTTTTGCAATAGTGGGGTTTTTTTACCAATTTTCCCTCCTCCCTGACGAAATTGATCACCCTGTGGAAGTTCAAGGCCTTACTTGAGTAATTAAGTTTTGGGGCTCCCGGTGGGGTACCCTTTTGAGGTCCATCAGTAAGGGATTTGATATTAAAATCATTGCACCAGGGCTGTTTTTCCCTTCTTAGTTTTAATATTACTAATAATTAATAATGTTGTTGTTTGTAGGGGCTTGTAGGGAACAGGTGGCATCTCTGCTCCCTACGACCGCTAGGAAGATCAAGGAAAATGCCTTTCATTCTACAGCCTGCGCTGTAGACCCCCTGCCAACGTTACCACAATTATGTAGGGGCCACGCTTTGTGTGTGGCTGTCCTGAGGGATCAAAAATAATAATAATAATTTTTTACCCCTCAAGACCGAAACCGCGATTGCCTTTTCGGAGGTATAGTCGAAAACAGCTTTCTTCTCCGATTTCGGCGCCAAATAGCCTCTCCGACTTCGGCTAAAAGAAGACCTCACCGTAGGACTTTCGGATTAAGATGACCACACCCGCTCTTGGTTAGTGCCAGATATTAAAGGGAAATTCGTGCGCGCGAAAAGAGATGCACGAATTCTGTTTACGTTAAATCGAAGATCTTTTATAATGTCTCGTCAAGAGATGGAAGGTGGAGATAAATTTGAAGGTGCAGGTCAGGAGGGAGTATTAAGAAAGGAATTGAGATTTGCGTAATCCAAAGAGGATTGCCAAGTGCTGCTTATTGATGGATAAGCAGCCTATGAACAAAGCAAATATCAATTTTATTTGGCTTATAATTCGAATATTTATTCCATTTAATAATAAATCGTTCATTTTGAGAGAGAATGTGAGCGAGTGTAAGAGAGAGTGTGAGAGAAAGAGTGAGATAGAGTCTGTGTGAGAGATAGAGAGAGAGAACATAACCCTTTCCAGTACAAGTTCCGGGTCAAGGACTATTTTGAGTCCTTCAAACTCACCAGAACCCACCATCTGTTCGATGACTGGCGTCATCCGTTCCCACCTCTCCAGCTGGCTCACCCCACCCAGGTCACCAGCAGGAATACCCACCCCCTTCTAAAAGGTGCGACTGACTCACATGACAAGAACTCAGTCCTGGGGCGCCAAAAGCAATATGGTTCTTGAGTAATTGTTCCGGGTGACGTCATTGACTCATTTATTTCTGTGTCCGTCCTCTGTCCCAAGTATACTCACATAGTTGGAATACCCTCGTTGGTTACACCAATTTTTTCCGTAAATTCTTGAGGCAGTAACGAGAATTTTGAACGAGGAGTAACAAGGACTTAGACTGGATTTAGAAAAGCCCGGAGCAAGGAGTTGGAAGGAAAAGAAAGCGAAACACTGACTTAGGTAGGAGAGGGAAATGGACTTAAAAGTGACGGGACGGGAACAAGGACTCGAGAGGGGCAGGACCAAGAATTTAGAAGGGAGGAATCAGAATAAATAAGACGAACGAGAAAAGAATAACAAACAACGCAAGAAAATAAAAATGGCCTGCCAAATTTATCGCTAAAATTTGGGAGGAATATGAAATGCCCAAGTTTTCAATTACGTACAGACGAGGTGAAAAGGGCATTTTTTTCTCATCTCAAAGAATCGTTTATTTTACGTTTGGATTTTTAAAAAAATCATGTGGTTTTCAGCTTTTGTTCCTTTGCTAACTGCGATTCCCCGCTCTTTCTATCGTGGAACAAAAAAGAGCAGAAAACGGCATTGACACACGCGTAAATTTTAGGCAACAAAAAGCCAAACCCGCAATGGAATTACTTTCGGAAATCTTCAACGAAATATGGCAAGAAAAGGGAGACGAGGAGACATCATATGAAGCCCGCTAGCCTAGGGGGAGAGGGGCATAGAAGATTAACTCGGACTAGTGTTCATGATAAATTCCAAGAATAACCGCAAATATTTTCCAAGAGTTACCTAGAATACCATCGAAAAATAACCAAACTTAGAATCTCCCCCCAAAAAAAACAACAACACAGAATAGCCTCCAAGAATAACTCAAGATAACCATATAAAATGGACCAAAATAACCTATATGAATAACCTAGAATACACTATAAGAATAATCCAGAATATCCCCAAAGAATAACTAAACATAACCTTAAATAATAAACCAGACTAAACTAAAAGAATAAGCCAGAATACGCTCCAAGAATAACTTAGAATAAGCTCCAAGAATAACCCAGAATATCTTCTGAGAAAAACTAAATATAACCATGAAAAATAAACGAGAATAAGCTCCAAGATTAACCAAGAATAACCCAGAATATCTCCCAAGAATAAGTCACTAGAACCCTATGGAATAAACCAGACTAACTTCCAAGAAGAATACAAAATACCCTCCAATAATAACCCAGAATATGTTTCTAGAATAACATATTATAGACCTAAAAAATAAACCCTAATAAGCACCAAGAATAAGTACGAATACGCTCCAAAAATAACCTAGAATACGCTCAAAGAATAAATAAAAATATACTCCAAGAATAACTCAAAATAACCTTAAAGAATAAACCAGAATAAGCACCAAAAGTAATCAAGAATATACTCGAAGATTAAACAAGAATACCATAAAAGAATAACCCACAATATACACCAAGGATAACGCAATATAACCTTGAGGAATAAACTGGAATAAGTGCAAATAATAACCCAGAATATCCTCCAATAATACCCCAATATATCCTTAAAGAGTGAACCAGAATAAGTTGCAAGAATAACCCAGCATACCCTCTAAAGAATAATCCAAAAATATCCTCAAAGAATAACTCATATAAAAATAAAAATAATCCAGAATACCCTCAAAAAATAACCTAGGATAACCTCCAAGAATAAGAAAAAATATCCTCCTAGAATAACTAAAGATAACTCCGAAAATTAAACCAGAATACTCTGCATGAATAACCCTGAATACTCTCCAAGATTAACCTAGAATTTCTTCCAAGAATAATTCATTATAACTCTAAAGAATAAAGCAGAATTAGCTCAAAGAATAACTCAGAATACCGTCAAAGAATAACATCACATACCGAGCAAGAATAACACAGATCTTGCATAAATATCATAGAATACCCTCAAGAATAACTTAGAATACCCTCCAATTATAACCAAGAATATTCTTCAAGAATAACACAAAATAACTCAATTAACCAAAGAATAACCTGAATACCCTTGAAGAATAACCAAAATATCCTCGAAAAATAAAAAATGAAACGAGAATAAGCTCCAAGAACATCCCAGAATATCCTTCTAGTTTAATTTAGAATACCTTCAAGAGAATACCTGGAATACCCTCCATATACCCAAGAATATCACCCAAGAATAACTCATTCTAAACTTAAAGAATAAACCAGAAAACTTCAAGAATAACCAAGAATACCCACAAAGACTAACCTAGAATAACCTAAAAGAATAACTCAGAATATCCTCCAAGAATAACGTATCATAAACCTAAAGAATAAAGAAGATCAAATGCAAAGAATAGGCCAGAATACCCTCCAAGAATTAACTAGAATACCCTTCAAGAATAACTAAATATACCCCTATAAAGTAAACCAGAAAAAGCTCCAAGAATAATTGAGAATACACTTCAAGAATAAATTAGAATAACATAAAAGATTCACCCAGAATATCCTCCAAGAATAACGCATTATAATCTGGAAGAATAAACCAGAATAAGTGCCAAGAATAACCAGAATACCTTCTAAGAATAACATTGAATACCCTAAAATAATAACATAGAATATCCTACAAGAATGACTCATTATAAATTGAAGAATAAACCAGAATAAGGTCTAAGAATAACGCAGAATACTCACTAAGAATAACGTAAAATAATTACAAGAATAACCGAGAATATTCTCCAAGAATAATTCATTATGACACTTAAGAATAAACCAGAATAAATTCCAAGAACAACCCAGAATAACCTCCAATAATAACCTAGAATACCCTTCAAGTATAACAAAATATCCTCCAAGAATAAATTAATATATCCCTAACGAATAAAACAGAATCAGTTCCATGAGTAACCCAGACTACCCTCCCAAAATAACCTAGAATACCCTCCAAGATAACTCAGAATATCATCAAGAATAACTCATTTTAAACCTAAAGAATAATGAAAAAAAAGCTTCAAGAATAACCCAGAATACCCTCAAAGATTAACCAAGAATAACATACAAGAATAACCCAGCAGAATATTCTCCAAGAATAACGCATTACATATAACCATAAAGAATAAACCAGATCAAGTGACAAGAATAACACCTAATATCATCCAAGTATAAATTAGAATGCCCTCCAAGACTAACTAAATATAAGTCTAAAAATTAAACCATAATATACTGCAAGAATAACCCAATTAACATCCAACTTAAACTTATTATCGCCTACAATAATAGCCCAGAATATCTTCCAAGAGTAAACCAGAATAAGTACCAAGAATAATTTATTATAAACTTTAAGAAAAACACAGAATAACCTCCAACAATAAACTAGAATACCCTCCAATAACACTGGGGAACACAATTTTTGTTGAGTTAGGTCTGACAGCTGTTTCTAACTAATTTTTCGGTGCTGAATCCAAAACTGATCTCCGTTTTTCTATCACGTCAAGTTTTTGAACTTTTTCAAATATTGACATACAATGAAATATGAAAGAAACAGGCATGATTGCAATGTTTATTTAACACTATTATGTTTTAACAAAGGATATGGCTACTGTAATTATATAATTATAATTGTGTGCAAGTAGTTAAGGTAAACATTTACGTTTATAGCTCTTTCTGGAATGTTCAACTTGAGGACTATCGCGTTTGATGCTCCAACAATAGTTAGCCATCATATGTACATCCCATCTACCCTGATAACGTTCTTCCATAACCTTCAAATCTTGGTGAAATCGTTCACCTTGCTCGTCGCTAACAGCACCAAGATCATCCGGAAAGCTGGCAAAATGGCAATGCAGAAAATGTATTTTAATACTCATGTTGCAACCAAGCGCCTTGTAGCTCTCCAATAGATTCTAAACAATTTCTGTGTAATTACTTGCACGTGTATTTCCAAGAAAGTTCATGACGATGTCTTTGAATGATAACCAAGCATTCTTCTCAAGGTTTGACAGAGTCCCGGTGAACTGTTCATCTTTGATGAGCTGTCGAATTTGTGGACCATCAAACACACCGGCCTTGATTTTTTCAATAGACAGACTAGGAAATGTCAAGATGATGTACTTAAAACAGTCGCCATCAGTTGGAAATGCCTTTACAAACTGCTTCATGAGACCTAGTTTTATGTTCTTCCTGTTAACAAGTGGCTCATATATAATGTTGGGATCTCCAGGTTTAAGATCAGATCTTGGAGGCCAATTAGTCTCAACCCAATGCTTTCCTCGAGCTTTGCTATCCCACATACAGAGAAAGCAGGGATAGTTTGTGTACCCACGTTTCTGACCAAAGAATGAAGCACACCATTTTAAGATCAACACAGATGATCCAATTGTGTTTGTCATATTGCAATAACTCAATGACCCTCTTTATATATCCATGTTCTTCACGAAGACAGGCAGAATGCCCAATAGGGACTGCACCAAATAAATTGCCATTGTGTAGAAGGACACACTTCAAGCTCCGCTTTGAGCTGTCAATAAACATTCACCATTCATTTGGATTGTAGATTGAAAGCCCTAATTCCTTCAGTAAACTAGGAATGTTATGGCAATACGCAAAGCCGCTGTCACTTCGAGAGTACTGCAGAAATGTACTTTCTCTGGTTCGCTCCTTGTTCAAGTAAGTTTTTCTCATTCAGTCTTGATGCTAGGATTTCTGAAGCTTTTTTTTGATAGGCCCAAATCACGTGCCAAATCATTCAACTCGTGCTGATCAAATCCCCTACGAACCGAATCCTCGTGAATTTCGAAATCTGCATCATTGCTGTCACTGCGTTCGTCAACATCATTCAGATTTTCTAGAGGAGGTAGTTGTTCGAAAACTGACACTGGAATTTCAGCTGAATGAGGCATTGGCCTTATAGCTGATGGTATATTAGGATATTGTTTTTTACTTTTATTTTTCTTGTTAAATCCTGATGTTTTCACTAAACAAAAGTAACAGTCTGTGCAATGCTCCTTTTGCTTTCGCCAAACGATGGGGTTACCAAATGGCAACCTTTCACGTGTTCCTTTGGTCCACATCCGTAAACTCTCGACACACTGCCTGCACACTTTATGTGGGGGCCCATGGCTTATCTTGATCACCGAGTTTTACTTTAAAATATGCTAAATATGCTTGTTTGACAAATGCACTGATGTTTGCCCTCTGACTTGGAATGGTGAAACTGCCACAAATGTAGCAGAAGGAGTCAGGGTTGTTTAGGCATTTACGACGAGAAGTTGCCGGAGCAGACATGATCTGAAACAAAGGAAATATATACCTATGTAAATAAAACACTGGAATAGTCACCAGCTTTGAAAGCTAAAACAACCCAGCATATAGCGAAATATAACGTACAACACACACCTCTCACCGCACTGTCTTAATGGTGACTGCACAAACAAGTTGCCACGTAGCTGTAGATGAATTCAATCGTAATCAGCAGGCAAATCTTATTACAGCTAAGCAGTGGAATTTTACTTATCTGGGGGGCAAGCTGTGGATAAAAAAAAATAGACGTGCTAGAAAAAAAACTGACTACAAATTTGGAATCAGCATGCTAATTCTAGTCTAAATCAGCACAAAAATCTAACTCACAGAAATCTTTTTTCAAATTGTTCCCCGGTGTAATAAGCAAAATATCCTCCAAGAATGACTAAATATAACCCTAAAAATTAAACGAGAATAAGCTCCAAGAATAACCCAGAATACCCTCCAAAGATTAACCTAGAATACCCTCCATAAATAATCCAGAAAATCCATCAAGAATAATTCATTGTTACTCCAAAAAATAAACCAGAATATGTTCCAAGAATAATCCAGAATCCCCTCAAAGAATAACCCAGAATATCTTTCATGAGTAAACTAAAATATCCTCAAAGAATAACACAGTCCAAAGATAACCAATAATATTCTTCAAGAATAACTAAATATAACTTTAAATAATAAAACCAGAATAACTTACAAGAATAACCCAGAATACCTCCAAGATTAACCTAGAATAACCTGCAACATAACTCAGAATAACCTCCAAGAATAACTCATTATAAAACTAAATAATAAACCAGAAAAAACTTAAAAAATAACCCAGAATATCTTTAAAGATTAACTAGAATACCATAAAGAATAACCCAGAATATCCTCCAAGAATAACGCATTAAAACTCTAAAGAATAAAGCAGATCAAGTGCAAAGAATAACCCAGAATATCCTCCGATAGTAACCCAATATATCCCGAGGAAATAAACCAAAATAAATTCAAAGAATAACGAAAAATATGCTTTAAGAATAACTCATCATAAACCAAAAGAATAACTTGGAATACCCTGCAAAAATAACTGAATATAACTAAAAATTAAACTAGAGTAAGCACCAGGAATAACCCAGAATACCATCTAAGTTTAACTTAGAATTCTGTCCAAAAATAATCCATAAAATCGTCCATGAACAACTTAATATAACCCTAAGGTATAAACAAGAATGATCTCTAATAATAATACAGAATAACCTCCAAGAATAACCTAGAATACTTTCCAAGTATATCCCTGAATATCTTACAAGAATAACCCAGATTATGATTCAATAATAACTCAATATAATCCTAAAGAGTATACAGAATAATTTCTACTAATAACCTAGAATACCCTCCAAGAATAACCTAAAATATCATTCAAGAATAATTAATTATATCCCTAAAGAATAACCCATCAAATTCTCCAAGAATAATACAGAATATCCTACAAGAATAACACAATATAAAACTAAAGAATCGAAAAAATGTATTCGAAGAATATATCTTAAATACCTTCCTAGAATGGCCCAGAATGGCCCCGAGAATAACTCATTATACCCTATAGAAAAAAACAGCAGAATAAGCTAAAAAAATAACAAAGAATACCATACAAGAATAACCAATAATACCGTCCAAGAATAACCCAGAATATCCTTCAAGAATAACTCAATATACCCTAAGGAATAAGGCAGAATAACCAAGAATATCCGACACTAATAACTATATATAACGGTAACGACTAAACCAGAATAACCTCCAATAATAACTCAGAATGCCTCTCAAGAATAACTTAGAATAACCTCCAATCATAACTCAGAATAATTTCCAAGAATAACTCAATATAATCTTAAATAATAAAGAAGAATAAGCTCTAACAATAACCTAGAATTCTCTCCAAGAATATGCTACAATATCCTCAAAGAATACCCTGAATATCCTCCAACTATATCTCAATATAACCTTAAAGATTAAAACAAAACAACATTCAAGAATAGTCTCCAAATTAATTTAGATTACCCTCTAAGAATAATCCAAAATATTCTTCATGAATAACCTTGCATATCCTCCAAGAATAACTCAATATAACCCTAAAGAATAAAACAGAAGAACCTCCAAGAATAACCAAGACTAGCCTAGAATAGCCCTCAAGAATAACCCTGAATTTTCTCCAAACAATACTTCAATATATTCCAAAGGAATATATCAGAATACGCTCCAAGAATAGCCCAGAATACCCTAAAAGCATAACCAAGAAATCTCTCTAAGAATAACCTAGATTATCCCTCTAGATTCTAGAATAACTCAATATAATCCTAAAGAATAAACCAGAATAAGGTCCAGGAATAGCCCACATATCCTCCAAGGATAACCTAGAATACCCCCAAAGAATAACTTAGAAGATCGTCGAAGAATATCTCATTATAACCCTAAAGAATAAACCAAAATACCCTCCAAGAATAACCTAGAATACTCTCCAAGAATGGCTCAATATAACAATGAAAATAAAACAGAATAGGTTTCAAGAATAACCCAGAATACCCTCCCCAAATAACCTTGAATATTCTCCAAGATTAACCCAGAATATCCTCCAAGTATAATTCGTTATAGCTCGAAAGAATAAACTAGAATAACCTCCAAGAGTAATTCTGAATACCCTCCAAAATAACCTAGAATATCCTCTAAGAATAAACCAGAATATCCTCTAAGAATAATTCAAAATAAACCTAAATAACAAGCCAGAATACCCTCCGAGAATAAACAATAAAAATCGTGGAATAACTAAGAATAACAGAAACATTTCTAAAATAACCTCTAAGATTATCTCCATACTAACCCCAATAATAACAAAGAATAATTTCTAAAATAACCTCGAAGAATAACCTGCAGGAACACTTACAATAATAGCCCATAAGAATTTCAGAATAACCTCCAAGAACAACTCGTGAACGCCTCAAAGAATAAACTAGAATAACCTATAAAATAATCTTGAATTACCTCCATCTAACCTCTAAGATAACTCTAGAATAATCTCTAGAATAATCTCAAAGAATAATCACGAAAAATCTCTATACAAAATTTGTCACAATAATTTCAAGTAATCTTGGGTTGCCTTTAGAATATCCTCCGAAGATATTCCAGGATTACTTTCACACTAGCCTCCACAAATAACTAAGAATAATTTCTAGAATAACTCTAAGGATAACTAGGAATAATATACATGAATAACCAAGGATAGTTATATTCATCCTTTCTTCAAAGCACAAAATATCATTACAAGGGAAAAATGAACCTGAAATAAAAGAATTTGAGTTTTTGCATCTTAAAGTAGGCTTGTTCACCAACAAGAATTTAAATCTAATAACTGGAGGAATTCCATCTTCCACACAGCTGTTATAAAATAATGAAACTTGAAGAAACCACACTTAAACCTGTTCTAAAAGACTTTGATGAGGGTTTTGCATCTTAAAGTAGGCTATTTCGCCAACAGGAATTGAAACATTTAAATCTAATAACGAGAGGACTTCCATCTTCCACACTTGAAGAAAACTGCATTTCAACCAGTTTAGTGGAAATTGTATTTCGCTTTCGTGTAGCAAGAAATATCCAGTGACTCTTGCATTTGCATAAAAGCGCCATTTATATAATGATGAGCTACAGTCGCCATTCCAGATTTCATCGAATTCAAGCCCTCTGAATTCGCAATGCGGATGTCAATAAGAAAGAGGCTGTACCCACATCTAGAGCAAACATCTTTTCCACATCTAGCAACACTACTACTACTACTACTACTACTACTACTACTACTACTACTACTAATAATAATAATAATAATAATAAGAGGAACTACAGAACTACAGAATCTAGGACCAGCAAAGACCCTAAGGTCCGCTCGAGGCTAGTCCGCTACACTAAATCAAAAACTACGATACACCCTTATCTACGAGTGTATCTCTAACATGCTATTTTTTTTTTTTAATACTATCTACTGTACACACTTATCTACATGTGTACATTATCGTGCAATTTTAACTAATCAAACTAGGGGTCGGGGGAGATAGAAAGTTTTTCTTCTCATCTTCCGCAGCCACTCGACTGCTAGTGGTGAAAAGCTAATTTAGGGATAGAGACTACTTATAGGATAGGCGGAAAAGAAATGGGACATCTAAGCTACACATGCAGAGAATCGCCGGCATCATTTTTAGCCATCATAATTTCATATCCTTAAACCTCCGCTCCAAACTCTCTCTCTGCAAGGACGTTTAAATTCACAGTGCTCAACTACGTTATATTTAAACTATTCAAATGCACGTCGAGACGATTTTTGAACATATTAACCGAAGTGCTATCTACTACGTGGGTGGGCAGCCGATTCCAATTTTGAGTAACTTTAAATGTAAAATAGTTTTGGGCTATACTAGTGTTAAAACGCTTGTTCACTAATTTTAACCCGTGCTGACGAGTATTTCCCCTATGATCCAGTTCGAACAGATTGCGAAAGTCCACGTTTGAGAAACCCTTTAGTATTTTAAATACTTCTATTAGCTGGCCACGTAATCTTCTGCTTTCTAGCGATGGCAAATCTAAAGCCCTGAGCCTTTCCTCGTATGATCTATTCCTCAGCTCTGGAATTAATTTCGTAGCCCTACGCTGCACTCTTTCTAATTGCGCGATATCTTTCATTAAATATGGAGCCCAAAATTGAACAGCGTATTCGAGAAGTGGCCGCACAAGGGATTTATATAAAGGTAAAATTACATCCTTAGATTTGAAGATGAAATTGCGCGCGATATAACCCAAAACGCGATTTGCTTTTTTACACGCATCCGCGCATTGCTTCGAGAATTTAAAATCGTCTGAGACTAATACTCCCAAGTCTTTTTCTAATTTAACCGCGTCGAGGACTTGGCCTTTCATGGTATAATCTACTCTTAAATTATGGCAACCCAAGTGCATTACCTTGCATTTGCTTAAATTAAATTCCATTTGCCACTTGTCCGCCCAATTGGCAATCGAGTTTAGGTCCCCCTGCAATTTATCGACATCCGATCTTACATAGGCACGATTGCCTAGCTTCGTGTCGTCCGCAAATTTCGAAATCCGACTAAGTATGCCTTTATCTAAATCGTTAATATAAATTAAAAACAATAAAGGGCCTAAAACAGAGCCCTGCGGTACCCCACTACTAACGCTGGCCCAATCTGAACATTCCCCATTTATTACCACCCGCTGCGAGCGATCTTTCAGCCAATTTCTAATCCAGTTTAAAATCTTACCAGTCACCCCAATCGC
Organism: Ceratothoa steindachneri; assembly: GCA_963969495.1. Taxonomy (NCBI): domain Eukaryota; kingdom Metazoa; phylum Arthropoda; class Malacostraca; order Isopoda; family Cymothoidae; genus Ceratothoa; species Ceratothoa steindachneri. Next base: position 143,620,222 of record OZ018319.1, read on the forward strand.
TTTAACTTTCATTAATAACCTTTGGTGGGGGACGGTGTCGAACGCCTTTTTAAAGTCTAAATATATTACGTCTACAGCTTTGCTTTCATCGTACACGCAAATCATTTTGTGGAAGAATTCGAGCAAGTTAGTCAAGCACGATCTCGCACGCCTAAATCCATGTTGGGTATCGTTAATCAGCTTATTTGCCTCGAGGTGGCTCACTATTCTATCTTTAATTACAGATTCTAAAAGCTTCCCAACTACCGAAGTTAGACTAATAGGCCGAAAATTCGTTGCTTCAAATCTATTCCCCTTCTTAAATATAGGTGTAACGTTTGCTCGCTTGAAATCCAACGGAACTACGCCATCCTCTAATGAGCGATTGAAAATTTCACGCAATGGCTTAACGAGTTCATTTTGAAGCTCCTTTAAATGAATTGGATATACCCCATCGGGGCCCGGAGATTTCGACTTTTTCATTAGCTTAATAAATTTAAGAATTTCCTCGTCCTTTATACTTACATCGGATATGCATTTATCAGCACTACGAACTTCCCCAATTAACGATTCCAATTCGGAAGAATCTTCCACAGTAAACACGCTCGTAAAATGCTCATTTAAAATTTTAGACATTTCTGTCGGAAGTTCAGTCAAACGACCATCCTTATCTTTGATCGGCCCTATCGATCCTTTTACGGGTTTCCTATTATTTACGTACCCATAAAACCGTTTCGGTTCATTCTTTGAATCCTTAGCGAGGTTTATTTCATACTTCCTCTTCGCATCTCTGACCGAAAGAAGAAGAAGAAGAAGAAGAAGAAGAAGAAGAAGAAGAAGAAGAAGAAGAAGAAGAAGAAGAAGAAGAAGAAGAAGAAGAAGAAAACAAAACATAACCTTTCAAGATTATCAAAATTGACTATGTAATGTAAACAGCGAAATATAGGCATGATTCAGCTGTTTTCTCTGCTGCATTTCATTTGAGACATCCTACGTTGGCGAGTAAAATCTAACCCTAAATTGGCATAAATACTACCATTACAAATCTCTCGGATTCCTACGACTATTGGGAATCATTATTATTATTTGGACGAAACCCTCCAATGGGGAAGGAAGCGTCACACTGACCTAGCGTTTACTTTCTCTGGGTAATGATTAGGTGTCCTTTTTAAGACTGGCGGCGGACGCGGGTGGTTTGCAATGTTGGCCATAAAATGAGGCAACGTTTCAGGCACCTCCTGAGGGGTGTGGGGGGGGGGAGCTGGGCGAGTCATCAGAGCGCTATTATGTGCCTTGGCATGTTATAGACCAAGGGGAAATTCGATCGGATGCCCAGATTCGTTATGCCCGATTCCCGCAAGGTCACTCGTGACGCTGATTGAGGTGTGGCTTAATAACACTCTCTTCGCGATAGCGAGAGCAGGGTCTGGAGAGTTGCGTGCCCTTAATCCCCCAAGCGGTCGGAGGGAGCGGAGATGTCATCTGCTCTGGGAAGCTACAAACAATAGTTGCGTGCCCTATCTATTCATATCTTTGGCCTTCCGAGAATTTTCACTTTCCCTATCTTCAATAGAATCTTTATGATCATCTCACAATCTGGAGGACATGTCCTGGTTGGTTATCGTTTCTTAGCCATGGTTGGTTATCGTTTCTTAGCCATGTTGGGTTATCGCTTCTTAGTTTTGAATAATAATAAATAAATATATACAACCAAGCCCCTCCTGACCACTCGAAGGCTAACCCAAGCAAATGAGGAAAACTACCGCATTCGACTCGCAAGAGATGTTAATGATATAAAGGTCAGGTCAGGTCAAGGATATTACCAGGCTACTGTTAACATGTAATCCAGTACTACGTACTTTATGGTCTGGTTCGCGGCAACTAAATTGGCCTCCCTTCTCCCTTAGTTTATAACTAGTGGAAGGGATGATGAGTAGCCAGCGAGACTAAATACAATACCTGACGTAGGGTGGTGTACTGTATGCATAACATGTTTACAAGGTCGCCCATCACTTTCGAGCGAGAGGCCGAACCCCTTTATTGGTCATCGGTAGCTTGTTTATGATTGGGTATTGCGGTGATCCATAGTCACGCCTCTGACCTTCAGTTGCTGTACCATTCCTCCTTCCTCTGATTTGAGGTGGTCTTCAGGGCTTTCTGCCTTTCATCTTTCTTTTCCCGTTGCATTCAGCTCAAAATCCTAATTGTAAGTTGTGTAGACAAAACAATAAGATGGATAGTGCAAGAATTTTCACTTTCTTTTATGCTTTACTCGTTCAATACAATACCGCCTGAGCCCTTTTGTGCTTATAGCCCAGAGGTGGGAAACCTTTTCAGAGTGGGGGCCAAATGAGACTTTTGGGTGGCGGGAGTGACAAACGAAATCCCCAAAGTTACCATATATAAATAAATAAATAAATATATAAGAAGTGTTTTAATGTCTGGTTCGATGGATAAGGTAGACAACAGAAGAATGTCATTGAGGTGGTTATCCGATAGTTGAGAGTGGTGAGACTTCGTGGCGGGCCAGACGCTATGCTTTCGCGGGCCTGAGGTTTCCCGCCCCTCTAATACACTTTTGAGCTTTCCACTTGGGCCGACTTCATTGGGTTTTTTTATAATGATAATAATAATAATGCGAATTGAATACTGAAAAAAAGAGTACTTCGCGCTCAACAACTTCGTTTTAATGCATTTGTATTTATTTGACTATTTTGCAGGCATAATGGCACACATTTATTAATTTGTATATCGATGACTCATTCATTTTACTCTAATCTTATGTCTACAACTACCGATAGACATTTACATTTTACATGTGTGCCAAAGATTCATGAAGGTTGCTCTCGTGTTACTAAAGTTACTAAATTACATACTATCGCAAACCGCACTCGACACATTGGAAAGTTTAGATGTCGCAGGTCAACCTCCTTCCAGTCGGCAAGAAGGAATGTAGTGAGAGAAAATTGCAGAGGAATAGGAAAAACACATTTATTATGCACATGATTTCTCTCTAGCATTTATAGTTGCGTGCACTGGACTCTAGATGTTGCTAGGTCGGTTCGTAGGATGGTAAGCATTTTATTTTTCAATGAGTTTTTTGGCAATAACATCGTAACCTTTCTGCCGATTCCTAGGAAATTTAATCCCTTATGTTGTTTTACATTCTCTTTCGAATGATATAATTGCCAAAGTCCTCCCAAGGTTAGCCGGGGAATTATTTGGCAATAACATCGTAACTATTCGGCCCATTCTAACGAAATTTGAAACCCATATGTTGTTTTACATTCTCTTTCGAATGGTATAATGGCCAAAGTCCTCCCAAGGTTAGCCGGGTAATTATTCAGGAATAAAATCATAACTATTCGGCCCATTCTAACAAAATTTGAAACCCATATGTTGTTTTACATTCTGTTTCGAATGGTATAATGGTCAAAGTCCTCCCAAGATTACCCGGGGAATTATTCAGCAATAGCATCGTAACTATTCGGCCCATTCTAACGAAATTTGAAATCCATATGTTGTTTTACATTCTCTTTTGAATGGTATAATTGCCAAAGTCCTCCCAAGGTTAGCATGGGAATTATTTGGCAATAATATCGTAACTCTTCAGCCCATTCTAACGAAATTTGAAACCCATATGTTGTTTTACATTCTCTTTCGAATGGTATAATGGCCAAAGTCCTTCCAAGGTTAGCCGGGGAATTATTCGGCAATAACATCGTAATTATTTGGCCCATTCTAACGAACTTTGAAACCCATATGTTGTTTTACATTCTCTTTCGAATGGTATAATTGCCAAAGTTCTCCCAAGGTTAGCCGGGGAACTATTTTGCAATAACATCGTAATTATTTGGCCCATTCTAACAAAATTTGAAACCCATATGTTATTTTACATTCTCTTTTGAATGGTACAATTGCCAAAGTCCTCCTGAAATTACCCGGGGAATTATTTGGCAATAACATCGTAATTATTCGGCCCATTCTAACGAACTTTAAAATCCATATGTTGTTTTACATTCTCTTTTGAATAGTATAATTGCCAAAGTCCTCCCAATGTTAGCCGGGGAACTATTTCGCAATAACATCGTAACTATTTGGCCCATTCTAACGAAATTTGAAACCCATTTGTGGTTTTACATTCTCTTTCGAATGATATAATTACCAAAGTCCTCCCAAGATTAGCCGGGGAATTATTCGGCAATAACATCGTAACTATTCGGTCCATTCTAACGAAATTTGAAACCCATATGTTGTTTTGCATTTTCTTTCGAATGGTATAATTGCCAAAGTCCTCCTAAGGCTACTCCGGTAATTATTAAAAGAAAAGTAACTATGAGTCTGATTGCCCCATTTGTTGAAAGTTTTGAAGGTCAGAATAATTGAGAGCACACGACTTAGGTTTGTTGATCTTGTTCTTAGGTATTGACAAATGTTCTTTTCTGTGTTTATGCGAAATTTAATGAGATTTATTCTCGCCCAATTATCAACCACTGGATTTTTAGAGTAATTTATCGACGAACTACTTCGAACGAGGTTTCGGAGTGAGATTCCAGGCAGCAACAATTTTACTACTCTCTACTAATTAATTTCGACGTTCATTTTATCATTTTATACTAATTTGTTTCAACGTTCATTTCCCTCAATATTCCTATTCCTAAAAGTAAACTGCACTGTACTCAGCCGTATTATTATGCACTAACTATAACGATGGTTAACTACCGTTAGACTACAAAGTGCATACCTGCGGGGCGCTCCTAATTCACGCTCAAGCAACATTACCAGGCTCGCCAGGTGCAGTGTGGAGGTGGCAAGGCATTGCTTTATTAACCCTATAGCGTGCCTTTGTTCTCCAAAGTTAGCATCGAAATCCTCTATTATCATTATAAAGTTAAACTCATGGCTTCGTTGTGCTTTTGCATCAATGGGGGGGGGGGTCGTAGAAATCCTCTACTTCTTCATCTTAATGAGAGGTGAAGGTGCAAGGATTTCTTCATCTGAGTGAGAATTATAGGTGCATAGAAATTTTCATCTGAATGAGAAGTGTAGGTGCATAGCGTTCTTCATCTGAGTAAGAAGTGCTGGTGCATATAATTCTTCATTTAACTGAGAACGGTAGGTGCATAGACTTTTTCATCTGATTGAGAAGTGTAGGTGCATATGCTTCTTCATCTGATTGAGAAGTGTAGGTGCATAAATTTCTTTATCTGAGTGAGAATAGTAGGTGCAGAGACTTCTTCATCTGAGTGAGAAGTGTAGGTGCATAAATTTCTTCATCTGAGTGAGAAGTCTAGGTTCACAGACTTCTTCATCTGGCTAAGAAGTGTAAGAGCATAGCCTTTTTCATCTGACTGATAAGTGTAGGTGCATACACTTCTTCATCTGATTGAGAAGTGTAGTTACATAGACTTCTTCATCTGAGTGAGAAGAGTAGGTGCATAGATTTGTTTATCTGAGTGAGAAGTGTAGGTGCAGAGACTTCTTCATCTTAATGAGAGCGTAGGTGCATAGACTTCTTCATCTGATTGAGAAGTGTAAGTGCATAGACTTCTTCATCTGAGTGAGAAGTTTAGGTGCATAGACTTCATTTGAGTGAGAAGAGCAGGTGTATAGAATTCTTCATCTTAATGAGAGGGGTAGGTGCATAGACTTCTTCATCTGGGTGAGAAATGTATGTGCATAGACTTCTTAATCTGATTGAGAAGTGTAAGTGAATAGACTTCTTCATCTCAGTGAGAAGGATAGGTGCATAGACTTCTTCATCTTAGTGAGAAGTGCAGGTGCATAGACTTCTTTATCTAATTGAGAAGTGTAGGTGCATACACTTCTTTATCTGATTGAGAAGAGTAAGTAAATAGACTTCTTCATATGAGTGAGAAGTGTAGGTGCATAGACTTCATCTGAGTGAGAAGTGTAGGTGCATAGACTTCTTCATCTGATTGAGAAGTGTAGTTGCATAAACTTCTTCATCTGATTGAGAAGAGTAAGTGAATAGACTTCTTCATATGAGTGAGAAGTGTAGGTGCATAGACTTCATCTGAGTGAGAAGTGTAGGTGCATAGACTTCTTCATCTGGCTAAGAAGTGTAGGTGCATAGACTTCTTCATCTAATTGAGAAGAGTAAGTGAATAGACTTCTTCATATGAGTGAGAAGTGTAGGTGCATAGACTTCTTCCTCCGAGTAAAGAATCTTTTTAGACATTGTGTAATATATTTGAGCTAAAGAGGACGGGCGAAGGAGGGGTTATCTGGTGTTTATAGATAGATGTAGGTTAGATAGATGGCAGATGGGTTTGGTAGATGTTCTTTGACAGTCTCTATTAGCATTTTGACCTTCACTATTATATGTTTACTCATTAACACAGCACCTTTCTTCCTATTTTTTGCGAGGGAGTTTTGACCGGATAATGAACCCACATAAAATCAGAATTAATATTCCTGGTAGACTCCATGGTACTAGGGACTAGTTCCTGGTTAGGGAAAGGAAGAAGAATGGTATTATGCTGATTTGCCAACAGACCTCTTGATCTGAGTTAGTAGATGATAAATCATCTAGTAAATCACTAGTAGATTCATCAGATGATAGACCACTGGTAGATTTAGCAGATGATAGATCGCAGGTAGAATCAAAAGATGATAGATCACTAGCAGAATCAAGAAGTGATAGATCATTGGTAGAATCAACAGATAATAGATCATGATAGAATAAAAGCATGATAGATCACTGATAAAACAACACAAGATAGATCATGGTAGAATATAGAGATAATAGATCATTGGGAGAATCTGATGATTATAGATCAGGGTAGAATAAAAAGAGGATAGATCACTGGTAAAAGCAACAAATGATAGAATAAAGAGATGATAGATCATTGAGAGAATCAGATGATGATAGATTATAGTAGAATAAACAAATGATTGATCACTGGTAGAATCAGCAGGTCATATATCATGGTAGAATAAAGCCATGTTAGATGACTGGTAGAATCTAGAGAAGGTAGATCAATGGTAGGATCAGCAGATGATAGATCGCTGGTAGAATCAACAAAAAACCTTAAAGTACTCCAATATTAAAAAAATAAATATAGAATTAATTTAAGGTTTAATTAACCCAGCTAAACATCCTTACCTACCTTCAGAGGTGGGCACTAAATACATTTAAAGTATTTAAATACTAAATATTAAATACATGAGAAAAATGTATTTAGATACTAAATACATTTTCAAAATGTATTTATTATTTAAATACTAAATACATTAAATGTATCTAGATACATTTTTAAATCCATTTCAAATATTTAATGACAATCGATAAGGACCATTGGTATCCCAACTAAAAAATATCAATTAAAATGAAATTTTATACATATTATAATTACTAATGTATGATTTTGATTACAATTGGACTTAGGTACTACAAGAAAATAGAAAGTTCAATAGAATGAAATTTCAGTTAGCTATTTATATCAGCATAGCATTTAAGTAATATTAGTTGCTGAAATGTTTCGTCAAATAAAGAACTCCGTTTTGGAGATAAGGTCAATCCTCTTAAAGAGAAGAGCCGTTCCACAGGAGTTGACGACGGAAGGGTTGTGTTGTATTTAATAAATAACTTTTTATGTTTGGATATAGATCTATCTAAACTTTGAAGTGTTCTATTTGAATCCTGAAGGTAACTGAACAATTCTAAATCTGCGTTGATCGTGTTTGAGTGGGTTTTGTAAATCCAAAATAATCGTCACTTTCCGATACACCACTGGATGATTCAGCTTTGGGTCCCTCTGCTTAATTCTCAATCACTTGAATCATAATAATTTTAACAGAGTCTTGATGGCTTTAACTGTCCCATGAAATACTGATATGTAACCAGCAGAGTTTGGAGAATAGATGGCTTTTTGATGCAATAATGGCATCTGTAACGCTGTCTTCATTTGCCAAGGTCAAATAAGATTGGTAGCGATTTCCAAAGCCCTTAGTGACTGAACTTAAAAGAGATTGTCAAAATTTCAGAGAACGTGACTGAAGGCTGCTCTTCAGTTTTTTCTCCACAGTGCGCAATTCTTCCATAAAAAAAACAGTTTTGTTTTCCCTGTAGGCGATCAAATGCCACTGCAATAGGAGCCAAAACTGAGACATACTCCCCAAGAAATTCAATTTCTGAACACTGGAAGTTCAAGGGACGTCATGAGTTGTAATTTGTCTTTGTGTTTTAAAAGTAATGACAATGAATCAAACAGAAAATTCCACCTTGTAATGCAAGGCACCTTTAATGAGCAGTTGATAACAGTTTTGATCATCTCTGCTGATTTTGGACGACCGCTTTTGTTCCATAATGCTTAGCATTTCCCCATCGCAGCATGATTGATATTTGCAAAAGAAAGATATTTTCAGTGTCTGTTTTGCATCAGTTGTGGCGACGAGACTGAGCGTGTGTGAAGCACAGCGCACATGCTTAGGTAGGCTTAAGCTCTATGGGCCAGACGAAAGGTATTCTTCCTTTATCTAAGGCACTTCTCATTAAGAAACTATCCTCCAGCTCTTGCTCACCCTGATCTTCTTCACCTACCTGGATTCCATCTTATGAATCTGTAGACACATTTGCAGAAGTGACTGCAAATTCCTTAAACGCTTTAACAAAATTAGAGACGTTATCAGAGACGGTGCTCGTGATTTTCTGCAGGGGGATATCGTATTCATTGATGATATTCTCCATATGTTAAGCAATCTTGATGTAGTTGTATTCTCCTTTGAAGCGACAGCATGCCAATACTCCACTGTGACGGACTAGAGCAGCTTCCTCAGTTCAATGTTTGTCTCATAAATGTTTCCATAAATTTTACATATTAATATAATCGAGATAAATTCCACCAATAAATAGGTCTGCTTTCAGCCAAGAGCTGATTACTCCCTAACTGCAAAAACATTTTCAATTTCATATTTCATAAAGAACAAAATCTTAACATACCCAATGAACTGTAAAGCCCAAAAAACTACGGTGACGAGTTGACCAAATATCTGCAGTAAGACATAAGTAAGAGGTGCTGTCTAGTTTATTCTTCAGTAGAGCTCTTGTCACTTTCTCTTCTTCTATAAGATTTCGGCCTAGCGTTCGCCTTGAAATGACGTCAACTAAAGTATTTAGACCTGCGGCAGTGGAATGCGTGATTATTGTAAGTGAAATTTATTTTCACAGTGAAATGAGAATATATGGTATGCATATAAAACTTTATATATAAAATGGAGCTATATGAATATCCTATAGCTCTATAGGACTGGTACATTAATTCATAGATATATTATTAGTCCTTCATATTCAGAATTACATAGTAAAATATTGACTTTCAGTATTGTTAGGAATATATACATTATCAAGCTTTATTTCTTACATTTTTGACGGGCGAGCATGCTAGTTTTTACATAATGATATACAGGTATTACTACATATAATCGATCAGTAATTGTACTAATTATTCCTGATTTTTTTTTATTCATAATATCTTCAAGTAAATGATAGCGCGCTTTAAGAATATATGTATTTGGATTGTCATGAAATTATTGAAATATAAGAACCTTTGATGTTTGTATATGTCTCCCTTTATTTAACTTCGTTATATAGTCTACGTAGTGACCAATAATCCGAACGCTTTAGTATTCCGTCGTTATAAGAGCTTAACCTGTACTACTAATACTATAATTGTAAACAACATTTGTAACTCAGAACTCACCTTTAATTAATCTCACAAAAGCTAGCTGCTCCATGGTTGAGAGGGATGCACACCTTGTATGATCTGCAATCAGCTTATCAACAACAGATTGTTTGATCTTTTTAGTATTCACCGCAAAACACTCCGATAATGTCTTTACTTTAACACTGCTGCATGAATGACCATCGTCTAATACTGAACATTTTCTATTTTAATCTTTTCTTTGCATTGTCACGTAGTTATCGCTTTTTGCACCAAAGCAGGATGCTTTCTCTGTTGATAAATGTACATGATCAGACAATTGAAGGACATTTGTTTCACGTTGCCATAATTCACGTTAAATTCAATCAGCATAGACTAGAAATAAAGGTGTTGCAAAAGGAAGCAGGTAGGTCCATGCATGGTAAACCTACACAACTTAACATTATCGTTAACTACTAGAAATTTTTCCATTTTTTAAAAATAAGAAATAAAGAAACTTGTCAATTCAATTAAGTATCATATAATTAGCTCTTATAAATTCCTACCTTTAAATGAATGTGTAGATTGGAAGTAGCATTGCTCGCCGTAGAGACTTCGCCTTTGCATGATGTACATACGCACTTCACTTTTTTTCCGTCGGAAGATTTCACTCTAAAAGATTTACCATCTAGTAAAGGATGACTATAATTACATAATTCTTTATCTTTCCTCGTCTTTATTATCGTCAAATCTCTGTATTTCACACTCTTTTGAAGAAGCTGAAGTTGCCATGCAGCAATTAAAATAACGCTGAGCGCTCTCACTATACATCCGATCACAACTGTGACCATCTGTTAACTGAATTTGAACTGATGCAAGCAATCTTCCCTCACCTCCTCACACAGTAAATCGTTTGTGTCATACAAGTTGCGACAAGCTAAAACATGAATTACACGATCTTAACAGCTATATAAACCTATTATCAGTAAAGTATTTGCAAAAAGTATTTAAATACATTGCATTCAAATACTTTCAAAAGTATTTAAATACATAATTTCAAATGTATTTACAAATACAATCTTAAATACATAAATGTATTCACATACAGTATTTAAATACTGCCCACCTCTGCCTACCTTATATATTCTTCAGCAAGATTATTTCTTTTAATAAAATGCATTATTAGTTGAGGCAATTCAGGCAGTTTCAGTCATGTATTTTTGTTATCTGCACTAAAATAAGAAACTCATTTTCCAATCAAGTTGTAAATTGTCCATAGTGTTTCTCAAACATTTGAACATTCCATCCTCACTTTTATAAGCAATCTCGAAAAAAATCATTGTGCCAAATGCTATATGGTTGGGTTGTGGCTTGTTGGTGACTGGTTCCTTGTGATCTTTTCTTGCTGCATCAATTTATTATGCTCTTATGTTCTTGTAGATGGACCTTACCGAGGCTCGGTGTTTATTTTTATTATCTCTGCGAATTTCTTTTTAATGATTTTTGTTTAAGGCGATTAATTACATGGATAAATACATGACTGAAACTCTTATTACCTAGCTCAGTTCGTCAATGTTAATATCTAATCCTAAAACTATTAATGATTATTTTTTTTTAATGATAGAACACTTAATGGAAAAAAAAGAAACGATTGTGCTCATGTAACAAAAATTGCGAAAATGATTATGAATGGTTGGCGACAGCTAATAATCCAGAAGAGGCAAACTGTTTTTTTTTAATTGGATCCATGGGTTTTTTTAGCAATAACACAATATAAAAACTCAGATGGTCATAAAAATAAAATCAGAGTTTCATCTTCAATTTCTTTAATTGAGAAATTTATTTTAGTAGCGAATTCTAAAGAAGAAGAAGTTAAACACAATCATTCCTAAAACTCATTTGATTGAGGTTTGAAAATAAATTTAAAATTCACTATTAGCAGCAAAAATATTTTGTGGTCGAACCAAATCAGAGGCATTCGTTACAAATGTGATCGGTAAAAAGGCATTAGAAATAGTTCTGAACGATTTTAAACAACATGATCCGCCTCTATATTTTTGTCTTCAAATTGATGCTTCAAATAACAAAAACATGAAAATGTTCCCAGTATGTGTTGAATATTTTAAGATGGATTTGGCACAGTTAATTACATATTTGATTTTTTCGAGAATGCTGATGAAAGAGCAGATGGAATGTTCAAATCCTTGAGAAACACTATGGACAATTTGAACTTGATTGGAAAAACTTTTGTTTTAGTGCAGATAACACAAATTGCAATTTGTAATAAAGCATTCTTTACATACTAATATCCTCACACTGAATGAGGGTGTTAAAGTTAATTGCAATGCGCACATTTTACATAATGCAGTAAAATTTGCTTTGGAAAACTTGAATATGGAGATAGAAAATATTGTCCTAAGGATTTATGGGCATTTTTCTGGAGCGACAGAATTTAGTGAAGTTCTTCCGCATGAACCTACTAGGTAGTTCTCTCTGCAGCCTTGTATTGAAAGAATTTTAGTTTCTTGGAAAGCCTAAAATTCTTATTTCTTAAGCAGACCAACAGATTACTCTAAACAATTACTCAAACTTCTTTAATTAATAATGATTCAACAGAAATTGTCCAAGTTATTGAAATTTATTTGTTGTTATCGAAACATGCAATGGAGGTATTTAAACTATCCGTTGAATGGCTTGAGAAAAATGAAACTTGAGCAGCAGATGTTTCAATATTTTGGCTACTTTAAGAAATTAGTTAAAATCTCGATATGCTGAGGAAATATTTTGGCTCTCATTTTCACTAACTTATGAAAAGTTTAGCTACTGTTGAGGCTCGAAAGATTATTGAAGACCTTAAATTATTTCTTATTTCAGCAATTACATATTTATAAAAAAAAAACATCGACTTTGATGTAAATTCAACATTTGGAATATTATCAAATTTAAGTTTTTTAGACAATTCATCCTCAAAACACCAGAAATTTGTTGAAGCTGTTGAAGAGTTGTAGCTAAAAGAATAGCTGAATTTGAATATGGATGACCTCTTTGATGACGTGAGATTAATTAAAAATAACTTTGACACTATTCAGCAAATGGAACTTGATTTTAAAAAGTGAGGATTTTAAGTGTGTGAATATTTACAAAATTGTTTCATATGTAAAAAATTAACTTTTATATACTTCAACTTGAAAGATAATTGTCTAGAATTTGCTAATATAACAACCCCGAGTCTGCCGACATCTTTTGGTGGGGTAAATTGGCTATTTCAATCTGTAAAAAGGATTGCTAAAAGACGCGATGGGAAAAGCTTTCTCTCAGGTTTGGATAGTTATACTCTATGCCTGTTTTGTAGGAATCCTATATATACCAACTATGAGACTGAAGGTTCCAAACTCAATTGTATCCTTAAAAAAAAACAAGTTATAAAAAATACTTACTCTGTAGACGAAACTATAGACTGAGAAACGGTCATATGCGTGATCTAGGTTAAACCAGAAAATCAGTATGGTCAATAAAATTGTAGAATAGCGTTTATCTCCTTTTCTAATTATTTTCAACTATTTTCACTTGAAAAGAAATCTGAGAGGGGGGGACGTCAAACCAATCAGGGGACAAGAGGCTTGGTCCATTAAAAAGGTCATGTGTGTGTATGCTCGTGTGTGTGTGTGTGTGTAGACACACACAGGAATTCATTCCAGTAATTGGGCAAATTTTACTCACACCTCATTGCAAAGTTTACGAGTTGATTCATTTAAGTCAATTACTTTTGTTGACCTCGATTAATAAATAGCCTTTTCAATTTTTCCGTATTTCTAAAATTAATCTACGGTATTTAGTCAAGATTTCGTCTTTCCAAGAGCTGCAGTCGTCCCACAATAGATCAAACGTCATGATTTCATCTGTCCACAAGCTTCAATCGTCCTGCAATAAAACAAACGTCATGATTTCGTCTTTCCAAGAGCTGCAATCGTCCTGCAATAGAACAGACGTCATGATTTCTTCTATCTACGAGCTCAATCATACCAAAATAGAACAAATGTCACGATTTTGTCTTTCCACGAGCTGCAATCTTCCCACAATAGAAGAAACGTCACCAATTCGAGCTTCTGATAGAGTTAGTTCTCATTGAACTTTTTTTCTAGCTACAAAATAATTTTTGGTGTTTCACTAAAGAGACCCAATTATGATTGCTTCTTTGTTTTTTATTGTTGTTAATAATGAAAATATGTCATGGTTGTACACCATTTCAGTCTGGTACAAATTTCTTGCTGTTCTTTTACGCCTCCTTTTTACATAAGAACATAAGAAGAGAAGGAATGTGCAAAAAGCTTATGAATAGCCTATACGGGGCAGCTCATGTTCCCATCTCCATGTTCAGCCGTACCTAACAATCTAATCCATAAATCAACCCCATATTCAGTCCGACCTAGCATCCTCATCCATAAATATATCCACTCTCTTCTTAAAACTCCGCAAGGAGGACGCTTCTATCACATGACTAGTGAGCCTATTCCATCCATCTACCACTCGATTTTTAAACCATCTTTTACCAATTTCTTTCCTAAATCTAAACTTGTCCAGCTTAAACCCTTTGCTACGTGTACACTCTGTTCATTAAAAATAAGAACTTCAATTATGTCTCCCCTATTATAACCTTTTACCCACTTAAAGACCTCAATCATGTCCGCGCAAACTCCTTTCACACATATATAGATTTATTCTCCTAAGCTCTTCACCATAAGATAAGCTCCTAGGCCCATGAATCATCTTAGTCATCCTTCTTTACACAGACTCAAGCAAAACAATGTCCATCCTATATATATGGTGACCAAAATTGCACCGCATAGTCAAGACGAGGCATAACTAATGTTAGGTACAGTTTCAGAATGACTTCAGCACTTCTATTACTTACAATAACGTATTAGCTGTATTCCTAGAACTTATGCATTGCTTTCTAAGCCGGAGGTCAGAACTTACTAGGACACCTAAGTCTCTTTCGCATGCTCACCTTCCTAAAACTCTCCCATTTAGTTTATTATTCACTGGATTACACCTGCCTATACTAAGTACACTACACTTGCTTATGTTAAGTTCCATTTGCCATTTCTTTGTCCATTGAGATAGTGTGGTCAATTCGCTTTGTAATACCTGAGCATCAGAGTCAAACCTTATAATCCTACCTAATTTAGAATCATCGGCAAACTTACTCAGGTCGCTATTTATACCTAAGTCAAGATAATTAATATAAATCAAAAACAACAACGGCCCCAAAACCGACCCCTGGTGAACCCCACTGGTAACATTTTTTCCCATATATTTAATTCCATCTATACTAAGTCTTTGCTCTGTCACTATCGTAATTCTCATCTCTATCCGGAGCATCGTCCATCTCTCTATAAAAAGACTAAATTAGTTAAACAAGATTTGACCCTAGTAAACCCGTGTTGAGATTCCTCAACTTATGTTTATCTAAATGATCTTTAATAGATTTCGTTATTACGGATTCTTTCATTTTCCCCACCGCTGATGTCAAACTCACAGGCCAGTAATTAGACAATCGTTTTATCTCCCTTATTAAAGTATCACATTAGCTATATTCTATGCCATTGGTACAACGCCACTATAGGGAATTTTTTTTAATAGGTCTTTGCTGTACCACTAAGCTATATCCTAGTCATATCTCGTACAGTTCTATTTTGCTATTCTCATAATATGGCGTTTAGAACCCGTATAATGTTGTATTTGTATTATCTCTAATCAGGCCTGATCGCGATTTAACCCGAAAAACCTCTTATCTATCGACCAAATAAGTTCTACTTTAAAAGCATCCAATTTTTCGTTAACGTGCTTTTTTAATAGTTAAGAAAGACACATGGCGTTATTTTTACTGGTTATTTAAAAATAAATTTCGTAATATGAAGCCTTCCAGATAGAAAACGTGCATTTTATACGTTCCATTTTGAAAGTTTTCAGGCCTACAGGAGGCGTTTACACCCTTTAACGGGTAATTCTTGCTCATGGAGAGGAGGGCATCAATTCGATTAGCTATACCAGGGGTGGGCAACTTTTATAAGTGGGTGTGCCAAAATTGTCCAAATCTTTGATACAAAATTTGCTCACGTGCCGATACTTGACTAAAACACAATAAAAGGATATAAAATCAAAGATAGTCTTTTATTGATTCTGAATCCATTATGAATTATAAAAATCACAAAAATCAATAATATTAAAAAAAATTAAATCTTTACACCATTTTGAGCAGAAAACAACAAAACCAAAATGGAGAAAGAAAATTTGTGGACCTCTTATTTATTTACCATCAATGAGCCTTCTGCTGCTGCATCACTGAGAACAGATAATTTCTAAGAGGTGTTCCGCCATGCGGTTGCTATATAACAGAGGTTGGAGATACATTTATTTTGTTTTCTTAAGGTAAGCATTTGGCTTCGCGTGCCGGTAAAAAGTCGTTGGCGTGCCACGTTTGGCACGAGTGCCGTGCCAAGGGTTGCCCAGGCCTGAGCTATACACATAAAAATACAAACTATCATACGATATCGATATCTAAACCACCATAAATTGTTGTATATATCGCCACCTAAGAACCATTTCCCAAACTTTTGTAATCAATTACATGGAAGAGAACTTCATAGCATATTTAAAATGATTTATTAAGAATTATTAAAGGTGGGAAAACGCTTATATTCTCTAATCGCTCTTAGGATCACGGAAATAACCCAACTCTGTTTTAGTTCCGTGCTTTTGTTTGAATGTTTTTTTTGTTTGTTATTTTTTTTTGCTTTTACAAATATACTAAATATTACCCTCTAACCTGGTCCTCCAGAACATCCTCACAGAAAGCCTGATCCCTTAATTGTGGGAACGTTGATGGGACCGACGGCAAACAAAGGCTGTAGAATCATCGCCTTTCCTCCCTTGATCTCCCGGGCAAAGATGTCACCCGCTCCTAGTCAGCTATGAACGACAATAACCACATTGTACCTGAGGGAAACATAACCATAGCGGGTATCCTTGGTAACAGGGGGGTCCTTCAGAAAAGGACGAGGAAAACAAAAATAACAACAACAAAGACGACGACAACCTCGAGGGAAAATAGAAAATGTGGTACCGATCCCGGACCTAAGGAAGGGACGTGAGAGGAGAGCGAAGGGCATTAGGGAAGGAATAGGCGCTCGGAATGGGGGGATTCTGGGGCAAGGCTGAGCCGTAATAATGGTCCACCGGCAATTGGTCATGACCACTCGAGCGCCCAGGGGATAGAGAGATCGCGCCAGGCCCCTGCAGGTAGTGGCCTCTAAATTACAGGCCCAATTCGGTCCAAATAATCACCAAAGATTGTAACCAGTCAATTAGTCTGTAAAAGGACATGGACAGAAATGGCGTAGGTTGGGGAGAGTTGCGCGAATTCGTTCACCCCAGAAACTCAAAAACCTCTTTGTGGAACTCGGGCTATGTCCTCTTCTATACATCTTAAATTCCCTTAACTTCCCACTTAACCAATCTTTTCGCCAACTTCTAAGTTCCCCTGTTGGTTTTCGCCATTTTCTTTAAACTAATTATATAAAATAATATATAAATAAAGGAAATTGAATCCAAACCCAATTAAATTTAAATAAACCAACTAAACTACATCCAAACTAAAGTCACATTAAATTAAATTAAACCAAATCAGATATAAAATAAATAACACAAAACGAAAGTAGATAAAACATAAAATTTAATTGAAGCAAACTAAATTCAATCAAATCAAATTAAATAAATCGAACTAAATTTAATTAAACCCAATTTAAATAACCTAAACAAAACAAAATGAAGTAAAGAAATCGATCTAATTAACTTTATTGAAATTAAAACCAAATCACATTAAATTTAACTAAACCAATTTAAATTAATCAAAATCAACTCAAAATAAATTAAATTAAAGAACTTAAATGAAAACCAAAGTAAAGTTAATCAAAGCAACTTAAACAGTCAAGACCAAATTAAGTGAAAGTAATTCAAAACAAACAAAAACGATTGAATTAAAATCAAAATCTTCATAATAAATTAAAAGAAAAACAAAAAATAAAATACTAAAACAATTTCAATAAAATTAAAACTAAATCTATTTAAAGCAAAGCATAAATAAAAATAAGATTAAATTTAACCAAAAGTTTATAAAAACAACTCAAAGTAAATTTTATAAGTGAACTTAAATTAAATTAAAATGATACAAAATAAATTAAACCAAAAACACTTAAACCCTGACCAAATCAAAGTAAATTATAGCCAACCAATTTAAATTAACTCATAACCAAATAAAATTAAACTAAACAATCTGAATTAAATAAAAAAAAAATCTAAGTTAGTTAAATTAAAATTCTTTGCTGAATTGGGATTTAGTGGGGAAATATTTGTTCAGTTAATTTCCTTAATAATATGAAAGTAGAGGGTCTCCAAAAACTTAAAAGTGTGTGCTAATAAATAATAAGTGAAATAGGGGCAGTTAAAAGATTTGGTCGACATCTGATGACGACACTCAACTTTGGGATATATAATAAGGGAGTCATATCTCTTTTGGCAGTAATCTGCCAATCAGGATCAGAGAAGAAGTTTTCAACAAGAGCCTGTAGCGCTCAATTACAAGTGAAGTAGAGCCAATAAGGAACCTCACAAATTGAGCACGCGGTGGCCCTATGAAATCTTGAAATGGCTACACAAACCAAACACTAAATAATATGCCATTTGTTAATAATCAATTAATGCAAAGCAACCCATATATATATATGTAAATAATGCTATACCGCTAGTCAATAATTAATGTATCGATACAAAGTAAACAGTATATTTGTAAATAATGCAAAAAAACAACGAGGCAATGAAATCGCTGTGTTCACATAGTAAACACAAACATTCACACATTAGATAAAAGGTGCGAGCCGACCGTTTTGTCCGCGCGGCGTGGCGATAACGAAGACAGTTGAAACAGCTGTGCATACAGATAAAGATTGGGAAGTCTGACGCACCAGCATTGACACGAAATTTTAACGTTATTACAAATATTGGCCTGATAGTTAGAAATCAGATTTCCAAATTCGAGCACTCACTTGGTGTACACGCGCCTACACTAAATACACGCACATATCTTCTGATCAAAGAAGCTCCGCCCAGCTCTCGGATTGGAAAAACAGAGTTACGCTCCTCATATTTCGTTAGAATAAAAAGGCTTGAAATAAACACACAAACAGAGTCTGACAGAGAAAGAAGTACAAGGAACACTGAGTCTGTTAACACTGAAAGCCAGTAAGCTGTAGCATCGATAAACAAATTTCAGCAAATCAACATGCACATTTCAGCTTTTGTACACTTGAGTACACATTTCAAGGCGGAAAAAGGTTTTTGAGAAATATTTGGAAAATTTCCTTTTTGAGCTTAAAATTTCTTTTTTTAAATTTTTGAGCCAGAAAGATATACACTATCGGAGTTGTCGGTTTGTTTTTATAAGTCCTTCTAAATACACTAGAGTTGAATTTAAACTGAAGGATAATGACAAACAAGTGAGGAGTTCAACTTTTATTATCGAACTGATACATATTTGTCAAATGATACATTAAAATCATGCTTTGTCTCAAACGATGGCATGAAGTCACGGGATTTCAGTACCACCCGAATGTAGCCATATCTTGCTTCTTTTCCATAAACTTCGCCAGAAGCTTCCGTTACCATTCGCACACACTGCTCCACACCTTGAGAATTGCATGGAATGTCAATCGAGAGTGGCTCGTCGACAATATTTTGCAGGTCCGCATTAGATAGATGCCTTGTAAGTGGTGGGTCAAACCTGCATTCGTCTTCAGGGGGAAGTAGATTTGTTAGGTTCTTAGCAGTCTTATCTATTTTGGGTGACCTGAAATCACGTATCTCTTCATCATACACAGTAACTTCTCGGATCTTCTTGAATCTGACAATAGCTAATTTCCTGTTCATCTGATCAAGATTCAGTAGGAATTCCTTTGGATTGTTTCCCATGCTATGGATTCACTAGCAGGTTAGAGTATCTCCACAAGATTGATCTGTTCCAGGAGATGTTTAGATCCCTCCGTGCATTTCAGAGAGAATTTGATGTGAAACCAGATGGGCACATAATGACACACGACAAACTCTATGAGGACATATGTACAAGTCATTATTAGGTTTTTCTGTTGCAATTACATGGGAACGGTCTTCTAATTTATAATAC
This sequence comes from Ceratothoa steindachneri, assembly GCA_963969495.1. NCBI lineage: Eukaryota > Metazoa > Arthropoda > Malacostraca > Isopoda > Cymothoidae > Ceratothoa > Ceratothoa steindachneri. The sequence continues at coordinate 143,640,103 of OZ018319.1, forward strand.
CATAGTCGAATAGGGCTGCACTACTAATAACAGCAGCAGCTCTTTTTGACATAGAATACCGATCTGCTTCCATGGCAATTGTTGGTATTGGTATGATGCTGTTTTCTGTTCTCGCAAAGACTTTCTTTCATTCATCATCAGAAATGTCAGAAAATGAGGTTTCTTCATCCAAGGCTTCGTCTAAAATTGTAGTTTTCTCTTCCCTCTTCTCTTTTTGTGACTCTTCTTCTTCTCTTCTTTCCTGAATTCGTTTTTCTCTGATTACCCTTTTTTTAATCATTTTACTTGTTTTTACATGCACTCCTCCAATTTTCATGTGATGCCCAGTTCTTTGGTCAATAAGAAAATCATGCTCTCTATGTGGCACTTTAATGTTTTTTTTCACACTTGTAATCCAAGAGATCAACACATTGGCATCCTGCTATATAAAAAGTTGACCGAATGAAGAGATAAACCTTGTTTTGATACCACAATCGGAGCAATTTGGTTCTAACATTCTTGATCAGCTTAACTGGAATACTGGCTTTTTTCCAAATCTCAGTAAGGGCCTCAGATACTTCATGAATAACATCCTTGTTCCTCTTGTATTTACTGTCTTTTACTTACCGAATATATCTTCAAACCTGCTGTTTTGTTGGCAGCTCATAATAAGAAAGTTCTGGAATTGGGGAGCCAAAGTTACTGTGATTTGTTGATATTCTAGTTTTTTTTTACTCATCTTAGCCCTAAAAATGAATAACAGAAAGACTCATTAGCATAAAACAAAAATATTACATGTCATGAATGAATCTATAACATAAATTCAAAAAGTTGAAGCCATATCCCTCCATAGGAAATACCCTGTAAATATCTCGTAAATTCGTCATACATCGATTAATTTATTGTTTCCCTCCGAGTAGTTTACAAACAGGGAATTCCACAATCTAAAATTGCCTAAACCTTAGATACACAAGGAGTTAAAGTGCAAAGTTTTTTCCTGTACGAAAATGAACCATTTCTAGCTTCAGAGACGAGAACTATAATAACTGAATGCAACCAGCCTCACCCTACGGAAAAGATCATTTTTAAGCAAAATTTGGCACCCAAAAAGGCGGTGTTACGACTTTTTTCGTTTTCATTTCCAAATTATGGATGTTCTGCTATACAAAACTGAAATGGGCCTTAAAATTGGTTGTGGCACTACGCCCTAATAGCCAGTTACAAGGACGTGAGCAAATTATGAACCAGGAACTCACTGATTTCACTTGCCGGAACTGAAATGGCTATAAGACCAAGATTAAAACCTACAAAACGGCCATTTTATTCCAATTTCCTTACCTCTGCCAAGTAAAAAGCCGGTTACCGTTAACGCATCTACAAGTGGATAACCCGCTGACATCTGGAACTTTCAATTAGAGTCAGATTGAATTCTACAGCATAACCAATAGCAGGCGCAGGCGTTAGCCCCAAGCCGAATCATACAATAAACGGGTGGCCTACCTATAAGCCTTATCATTGTTCGTGAACTTAAATTATATAAAAACAAATTAAATTAAATATAACAAAAGCAACTTGAATAAAATAAAAACAAAATCAAAATAAGTTAAACAAAAGCAACTTAAATAAAGTAAATTAAAACGCAAATCTAACTAAAGTAAAAAATACAAAACAAACAAATTAAAATAAAACGATATTAAAATAGACCTAACAACTTAAATGAAAACTAAATAAATTAAAACAAACCAACTTAGATTAAATAGAACAAATAAATTAATATAAAGTAAATAAAAATAAATCATAAAATCCTTTTAAAATAAATCAAAGCAAAATCAAATTAAAAGAAATGAATCTAACTTAAATCAAATTAAATTAAACCAAATTAAATCTAAATTCATAGTTGTAAATAACAACTTAAATTAATTCAAAATCAAATCAAACCATATAATTTATTTTAAATAAAAAACACTTCAAATGAAATTAAATTGAAACAACAAATCAAACCATACAATGTATGACAAACTAATTAAAAATAAAATAAATGAAAAACGAAACTACTTAAATATGTACATTTAAAACCAAATCAAGGTAAATTAAACATGATAGGTTGAAAAAATATAAGTTAAACTTAACAAACTAATTTAAAAACAAGATAATTTAAATTAGACATACACAATTAAATTAAATCAAAACAAATTCAAATGAATTTATAAAACAAACAACCAAAGTAAATTATAACAACCAACTTAATTTAAATAAAAGAAATATCAAATCCAAACAAATCAACTTAAATTAAAACCTAATGGAAGTAAATTATACAAACCAAATTCAATTAAATTAAAGCAAAACAGTTTAAATCAACAACCAACTTAATTTAAATAAAAGAAATATCAAATCCAAACAAATCAACTTAAATTAAAACCTAATGGAAGTAAATTATACAAACCAAATTCAATTAAATTAAAGCAAAACAGTTTAAATCAACAACCAACTTAATTTAAATAAAAGAAATATCAAATCCAAACAAATCAACTTAAACTAAAACCTAATGGAAGTACACCAACTTAAATTAATTTAAAGTAGATAAAACTAAAACAAACTATAAAACAACTCAAACTAAATTATAACATACAAACTTTAATTAAATTAAAACCAAATCAAAGTAAATTGAACTTAAATAGAATCAGGTAAATTATTCTAAAACAACTTAAATGAAATTAAAACAAAGGCTATTGAAGCCAAAAAACTTAAATCAAATTATATTAAACTAAAAAAACTTAAATCAAAACCAAATCAAAGTAAGTTATGACAATCCAATTTGGCGTGGATTGGTCAGACTATATATTTATATATACGTGGGTACTTTTTGGCTTGAGCCCAACGTTGGTTAGAGACCGATAGTGAAAGGGATAATTGATAGGAGTCCAGTGGGGATGGTTTATTATTACTTTGCAGGGTCTTTTTAAACAAATATTTCAGAGTGCAAGTTCGCCATAGATTAACAGGTAGTAGGTACGCGCTGGGGTTGCAAAGGAAAGACAATGACGAAAATATAACTTTACTAACAACAAATGGATATATATATATATATATATATATATATATATATATATATATATATATATATATATATATATATATATATATATATATACATAGAAATTGGGTTTAAATGGAATGGTCGCCCGGACGGGGTTAAAGATCTACACGCGATCAGGTAGGTTAAATATGGGATTAAAGAGGTCAGATACAGTTGGTGATTTATAGGGGGATTTTAAATTAAGGCGTTCACACAAATAATGGAGCAATTGGATAAGCCAGATTTAAGATCAATCTGCAGGTGGCAACGGTTACGAATACCTTATGTGTTCGTTGCCGAAAAGGGGCCAGTTGGGGTACGGTGAATGCGACAGAAGAAGTTGGTTTACCTCTGGCTTCATACAAGGGAGTACTAGTCGTCTTCGGAGTTGGGAATCCTTGTCAGTCCTTGCCAATTGACTATGGTAGAGTTCACTGATTCCGAAGCTTACCAATTGACTAAGGCAGAGTTCACGGATCGATTTAACCTTCACTTGAATCGAAATCGCCGCTGAGGTGGGGGGGGGGGGCTAGCGTCCTTTAGCTCGTTCGTCGGAGTAGGCGGAAGTCTCACAGTGCTGCTCTCCAAACTCAGTCGAAGCGTTATATAAGCGCCTGGAGAGGAGGCACGTGCGATCTTGAGGAAAAGTTGGCGACTCCTTCGGGGGAAGGGGGAATCTTGATAACGCTCGTTGGAATGTCCAACGGATTCCAATCTTTGAGCAGAAAGGCCCGAATGCTCGGGTCCACGTGGGTACAGGAGGGCACGTGGCCGCCATTAGACCTCATTCTGCTCTACAATTGATTATTTAAGACTGAAGAATGCAAGATAGGCTCAAATAAAGCTCAGCCTCTGTGAAAAGGTAAAAACAAAGCAAAAATAGAACAAGAAAATATGCAAAAACCAAAAAGAGAAGTGTCAATGGACTAGTTTTCTCATGTGATGGTAAACCTGCCTCTTAAAGAGTGGTAGGTTGCAGGATTAAGGAAAACCTGTACGGTGCAAATACTTCCATATTGCAGCTGGATTTATCCTGAGGTTCACTATTTTTACAAACTAATCATGTAATTGGAAACCTGGCGGGTATTTTGTTGGCGGGAGAATGGGGGTGGCATACAGTATTGTAATTCAGTAGAGCCATACCCCAAATAGTTGCTGTAAAGTAGGGAGAGTGCAGCAACCTTACAGGGAAGTTCGAATAACTCCAGGTTGAAAGGAGAAGAGGGTTTTTGATGAGACGATAGCCTTTCATTCCACTCTATTCAGGAGAGAAGTGAAAGATGAACCCCCACAGACATGGCAACAATATGCTATACAAGATGAATATGGCCCCATATGTCGATCGGGAAAAGCTGCTCGGAAGAGAAGTACCTGCCAGGCCTAAAATGTGACCCATCCAAGACATTCCGCTACTAATTTAGGTCCTGAAGTGGCGGCGTCTACGTCGTGAGACCAACCTCCGGAAGCTTCCAACAAGAGGAGCCATAGAGGCCAAACCACCACAACAACCCTTTACTCCTTCATGGCGGTGCGAGTACTTGGGAGGGGCTTTGTCGAATGGGCAAGTACCACAACCTCGAAGAACACACACAACTGCCCTTTTCTTTCTTTTTTTACACTGAGAAATGATTTTCAGGTGGTCATTTCTTAGAAGCTCCTACAAGCCGGATACATTGAAAGCAATCCTATTCACACTTATGTACAACCACACATGTACAACATCCTCAAAACCTATCACGTCGAAACGACAGATGAAGGGTTCAGTTCAGTGTAATTCATGCAAGAACTGGACCCACTTTACATGCACAACACTAGCTGACAAAAAAGAATACACAATCACTTGGGCCTGCTCTTTATGCCCCTTCCCTAACATATACACCACCGTATTTTAACCCATCCACCACAACTACACCCCATCCCAACCAATACATTACCACAACACAGCCCACACCGGTAAACCCTCCTACCCAACCTCAACCCCAACCCTCTCCTGCATCGTCCCCACCCCCTCTCAATATCACATCCATCCCCATCCTCACCACCTTCACCACTACTCTCCCTTGATCCTCCCCCAACCCCTTTACCTTCCCAAACTGCTACAGCACCACACACACACACACACACCGCAAACAATAATGTAAACATTCTTCAACCAAACGTAGGTGTCATAAGCACAAAAAGTATGAACTCGCTACAATCATCAACAACATAACTGTCGTGGTATGACCGGGTGTACGATGTTATACGCACACAGGCCTACTGGCCGACCGAAATTAAAGCTCCACCTGGGGATGGTTCTAAGAGTGCTTTAAATACACAGTTGCTAGGCCAAGGAATATTCAAACACGACTACAAAAATATACTTTAATAAGACTAAAGTTTGCATATAAATGTAGAAGAATTGCAACATAAAGCCTCCGGGAGGGCCAGGAGGACATATACATTAAAAGCCCCCCTTCCCTTGTGGAGAAAGCCAGAGAATCGAGCCCCATGAGGAGACTCGGGGGAACGGTAGCCGGCGAATAGCAGCCTAACTGCCTACCCTGTTTGATCTCCCCACCGCATAGGTAATTGGAGCGACCATCTGTTCAAGGTAACCACCAAAGGCCCTAAACGGCGTTCATAAGATCCAATCACCTACGAGATCCGTAGGCCCGTGGTTATATCCCCCAAAAGCGGTGCCAGTCAAAAGGCACACCAAGGATGGTGACGGTTGGTGGTGTGACTAATTAACAAGCCAACCCTGGGCACCACGGTGCCAACCTCCTCACTCCTCGCTCACCCAGATGCGACCTCACCACTCGCTTTCTCTTGTGCAGCCTCGCCCCTTTCCCCTTAGATGGGGCCGTGGTCTGCCTAAAAATAAGCCCCTGAAGGAAAGAGAAAAGATTATTATTTTTTGGTAGACGATAGAGGATCAGTTCGAGAAGATCGATCTTTCCACTAGTCAAGATTATTCGGTGCGAACGTCAAAGGATCAGTTCGAGAAGATCGATCATTCAGCCAGTCAAGATGATTATTTGGGGGGAGACGATAGAGGATCAGTTCGAGAAGATCGATCCTTCAGCCAGTCAAGATTATTCGAGGAGAGATGATAAAGGATCAGTTCGAGAAGATCGATCCTCCCTCCCCCCTGTGCTGAATTAACATATAACGTAAAGTTCTGTATCGGTGCCATACCGAAGAATCCTTTACAGACTTAGAAGAAGTCTGACTGGAGAAAAGAAAACACGCTCACACTCGAGTGACTCTCACAGCTCAAGCTCCGTAAGAGTGAGAGGAGAAGAACCAAGCCCCAACAAGGTTCCATTTGTTAAATACGGTAGACATCCCTTCGTATACCCCCCAAACTAGTCGGGCACTCGGCGTTAAAGAATAGGACACAATTAGGCTTCGAGAGTATCCAGAAGAGGACTCTTTGAGCTAGGAGCACCATAACTTTCTCGGTCTTCTAAACGTAACAGGAGGCAAAGTTGCAATGAGAAGTTGGCATCGCCTTTCTCCCCTTACCTCCATCCTATCTTGAATAAATTCTACCATTGGCTACTTAAACTCTCCGAAGCGCGAGAAAAAGCCTCCAGCGACATCCGGCAACCCCTGATCCCTTCTGTCATGTAAGTTAGAAAGAACATTTATATTCATATTGCGTTAGTATTAGTTTATTACGTTTCACGATTTAACGGAAGTCGAAACAATTGTGCGTGAACCCCGTCATATTTACTAATAGAAGAGAGGAATTTAATTTGAGGTTTAACACTAATCTAAATATGTTGCGATAAAATAACTAATCGGCAATTGGTTTGTTTACGTGGAACTTATTTGTTTATTTTTGTCATGAAGAGATATTATAATAGGCCCAGTTGCCAACTTTTTTACCCTCGCTTAGCTTAGTAGGTTGATATAAATGTGTCTACTGTTTTTTTTGTAGTTAATTGTTAAATTTAAAATATATGTTTATTTTGGGATAATTCCTGGGCGTTTCACTATATCCTTACGTGTTGGAGACGACTTTTCCTTAAAACAACAAAAATAGCATTCTTCGACAAAAGTATACTTCGACAAAAGTATTCCTCGACAATACATATAGGGAAAATTAAATGGCTTTGCAATTAAATATTGACGGTCCACTGCTAAGATGATTAACTCTATCAATTAAGTTTGAACCGAGGGATAATTAATTAAGTAATGATTTTACAATTATGCAAGTTCTAGAGCAAAGGGGATCCTTGAGGTTCGACGCGGTAAAGGTGGGAGGAGCGTGACGAAGCGGGGTTAAATCCCTTTTACCTTGATGTGCGGCGAGTAGAACCAGGTAGGAAAGTTCGACCTTGAACTTGTGGGCGTCTCACGGGACACTCAATCCAACTTCAGAAAATCTAAGTGGGGGGCCTCTTATCCTTAAGAGGCAAACGGAGGGTGCTTCGGGTATGGCTTTTCCGATCCTTAAAATCCGAAGACGTGGTGAGAAGGGTTGAAACGCGCCTAACTATTTCCACGAACCACACTGAGTGACAACTAGCTCTTCCTTGGCTCTTCGACAATCACTCAATTCTTCTCTGGGCGCGAATGACAGTCGATTCCCTCTCTACATTACGGCTAACGTACTGGACGGCGGCTTCAGTCACAATCTGCCTGTGAATTCTGAATTGTCGAATTTATATCCCGAAATTATCTAGACGGGGAGAGAGATTCATCGCCAACAGACTTTCTTAATTGCCTTGGGTCGCGATAAGGGCACATAGCGAGAAGCCGCGATAGCCCCTTAATGGTCTTTCCATTGTTCTAATTTTCTCAGTATATAGGGCAGACGAATTTAGAGCGGTCAACGGCGAACTGTGGAAGTCAGGGATGGGGGAGGGATTCCTTCTTCCTCTCCTTATTCTACCGCAATAACACACACATCGCCATCTTACGAGAAACAAAACTACAAAGCAAGCACCAAACACCCCAAAGTTCCTAATTTGACCACTATCCGACAAGGCCAGCCATTTGCAGAGGCTGTGGACTAATCACCCAAATACACAAATCCATTAACTTCTCTGACACTATTGCAGAATATAAACGCCTCATCCCTCCACAGCAGAAATACAGTCAGTTACAATAGGCACTGGACACAACACACAATAATCATAAATATCTACACACAACCTCCAAACATGTCTCTCAGTACTACCAACTACATACCACAAATACAACACGTCGCAAAAATTTACAGCATAATGCTGGGGGGCAACTTCAATGCCAAGACATCAACCTGATTTGTTGATAACATCGACAATGACAGAGGGTCGGTGATCCTCAACCAAACAGCCAATGTTTTCATCTTCAACCTTTTGTTCCCCAACCTCGCCCTCGCCCCCATAACATCCTGGAAAGAGATCAAAACGCAGACAGCGCTACCCAAGTTCTTCAAACCTATTTAAACATTCTTCAGATATGGTTCACAACAAACAGATTCAAGATAGCCCCAGTCAAATCTACAGATACCCTTGTCGCTAACTGGACAGCACAACATAACTACACACCTAATCTCACCATAAATAATACCCCTATACCACAGACACACTCAAAATACTTGGGTAACATACAATACATTAATATCATTCAAACAACACATCAAAAGCATAAAAACCAAATTTACAATAAGACTAAATGCTCTCAGATCTCTTGCTAGTACAACATTGAGACAACAAAGAAACCGCAACTACAGTAAACAAACAACCAATACGCTCAGTGATGGACTATTCAAGACCTGCCGGGGCCTCTAGCTTCTCTGAGACACACCGCCAACACAATACAAACCATACGAAACAAGACCCCAGGAATCATCAGAGACTGCACAACTACTACACCCACAGACCACCTACACCACAAAACCAAAGTCTTCAAAGTCAAGGATTACCTGGACATGAAAGGCACACAAACACTTAGCGCAGCCTCCACAAACCCACAACACCCACTACACTCATGTCAGGACACCGCCCCACTCCAAAGAACATCAAAATAACACCTATTACAGGATATAAAACACACATACTCTCATTATTCCCACCTTACCCACCACAAACCAGTCTCCTGAAACATATCTACACACAAATCACTGACCGCTCCATTCAATCCCGCAAAAATAACACTCAGCTGCAAGCACGGATCCCAGAAATCCACCCTTCCAGACTCTCACTTCCCCGTGAAGACAAAAGTCCACCTAAATAAGCTGCAGAGTGGAGCTATCAGAAGAGACTGGATGATTCCATCGTGGATGTCTGTCCAGGCTGCAACACTAAACCCGAACCATCAAGCACATAATGGAAAACTGCATTGCACACAACCTCACACGTCAAAAACATAATATACACTTCATGAAGGCATTGTGTAAAACCCGGTCCAGGCTGCGCCCTATCTCAGGGTCTAGGGTCTGTTTGACCAGGCAGCTTGAGGAATGACAACAACTACTAATTTCTGAACCCCAAATTAAGTGGTTGAATTTAATTGTCATCAAAACCAAAACAACTTAAATGAAAACCACATCAAGTTAATTCAAACCAATCCAACTAAAATCAAAGGCTAATTAAATTAGCCCTTATGCCAAATAGAAGCCTCCCTCAGCTCGGTGAGCGAGCGGACCTTGTTCGCTTTCTCCCCGTCTTTCACTCGGAAAGACCAGCGCTTCTCTTCTATGGCTGAGTCACCCGACCGAAGGCGTGCGAGCCGTCGGGAGAACATCTCCCTGCAGGGTGACTAATGCCGTCCCGAATCTGGGCTACGTGGCGATGGGGGTAGCCCTGACTTGTCCTCTTTTCGCAGTATCTTTTTACTCGTCCCATGACATGGGTCGAAGATCACATGGACGGAGGTTGGTCATCCAAGAACAGATGCCCGAGATGACAAAATCCAACCATGGAGAGGACAGTGGTGGTGGTGTTTATTGATGTTTGGTTACTCTCTCGAGGACGCAAGCGGCAAACAGGAATGACAAAGGTATTTGAGAAAGGCCACCTTGTTATAGTTCTGTTTCTTCCTTCCGATGACCGTGTTCGTTCGTTCATTCGTTCGCCCGTACGTCACAAAAAGAGGGAAGTCAAGGTAAAAAGGATTTCAAAAGGGAGCTTAAATAATAATAACTAGCTGGCCCCGAGGAAATTCCTCGGATAATGAGAAATAAAATTCTTAAATTAATCATCTTTATTATTACTATTATTATTATTATATTATTATTAGTAGTAGTATTGTCATCATTTTCATAATATTATTATTATTAGTGTCGTAGAATGCTCCCCCCTTTTGGTTCTAAGAGTGCTAAGGGTGCTAATATATTGATATCTGAATATCTTAACGAACAGAGCCGTTCCGAAACACGTAAGGATATAGAGAAACGCCCAATAACCCCAAAATAAACTTATATTTTAACTTTAACCATTGAATACACAACATCTAAACATTAACTACAGCAATACTCTGAATATTATCATAAATAAGAATTAATTAAATTAGTTTGACCCTCAAAAATTGGTTAATTTCTCTACACACAACAATAATATAAGATTTAGGCTTACGGACTCTACTGGAATTTAAAGGCCTCAGAAATATTATTGACTCACGACGCGTGCTGTCTGGCCAGATGTAGATGGGCGAGATCACAATTTCCTTTTGGCGAGGGCAGTAGCTGGGGGATCCACACGGTATTTCGGGGGGATGGGGAGGCTTCACGGACGAGAATTACGGTGCTTGATGCGGCACCAAGGTAGTCGTGGTCTCTCTGGCGAGAGTGAGTCGAACTTGGTTCTTAAATTAAGTTAACTTGGAGTGCGGTGTGACCACCGAGTAACGAGCTCGAGGTGGAGCTTTTCTCCTTCGTTACTTAATTCCTCATGGACGATGACTGAACTCTGGGAGGGTCTTCTTCAAAGGGTGAGGATCGATGCGGGGGGTTTCTCTGACGAGAATAAGTTACTTAAAGTTCGGTTTGGTAACCGGGAACTAGCTCGAGGATGAGCTTCTTCTTAGTTCCAGTCTTCTTCAAGGGCGAGTATAACGGAGGGGGGTTTCTCTGACGAGAACAAGTTGAACTTGGTTCCTCACCCAAGTTAATTTATGAGTTCGGTGTGGCCACCGAGTAACGGGCTCGAGGGGGAACCTTTTCCTTCTTTCTTTAATTCCTCAAGGACGAGGAATACCCCTGGTGTTTAAGGTGCACCAGGATATGAGGAGTCTCTCTGACGAGAGTAAGTTGAACTTAGTTCCTCAACCAAGTTAACTTATGAGTTCGGTGTGGCCACCGAGTAACTGGCTCAAGGGGAAGCCTTTTCCTTCTTATTTTCTTAATTCCTCAAGGACGAGGAATACCCCTGGTGTTTAAGGTGCACCAGGATATGAGGAGTCTCTCTGGCAAGAGTAAGTTGAACTTAACAAAGTTAACTTAGCGTTCGGTTTGATAACCAGGGACTAGCTCGAGGATGAGCTTCTTCTTAGCCCCTTACCTACCTCTCTTGCAGGGTACTTCTTGGTCTGGCGAGCCAAGTACACTACCAATCCAGTCTAGGTAGCTCGGTTTTAATCGAGGACTTCGTCACCTGGAGTCTGACGTATACTACCACGATTTTCCTCAGTGTTCCTCATTTATACCTTGTCACCCCACTGGGGGAGTGGTAAGGGAGGGAGGGGCTTAAGGACGGCCCCAGGAGAGTTCTTATGCCCAACGGGTTTTCCCACCGAGTCTTACATCGGCTCCTCGTTAGCCTTCGAGCTTGGGAGAAACACGTCTCCAATTTCTTATTTGACGTGAAACTGGATCTCACTCTCCTGGGGGAGATCTCGCATTTTTTACCTTTAGGGTCTTTCAGGGCGCCGAAAGTTGCGACGCCGCGGTTACGCACTTGACCCGCCGATGCCTGGGGCGGATGTCTTTGCGGTAACCGCCTTGTGACTGCACCACAAGTGAACGGTGGGGGGGGGGGGAGTGACGATTCCCCTACAATTAGAATCATTATTATCATATTATTATAATTATTTATTATTATTATTAATTATTTTTATTCGTATCATTATTAGTATATTATTTTTTTATTACTATCAAGAGTATTAAGCAAAAACTAACGTGAGCATCTCGCCCAGAAGGGTTGTAAGGAAAGCGATTCGTAAATGAAGTGGGATAGTTAGGCGATGTGAAAATGTAGAGAAGGTTCCTAGTCCGAGGAGTCTAAAGAGGAGACCTCTTCCAGAGTAATTAGACTCTGAGGAGCACGCAACTCTCTAGAACTTCCCAACCTCCACAATTAAAACAGATTCCCTACGGTTATTGAGACCGGGAGGGTACGCGACATTTAATGTGTTATGATGTGTCACATGGTCGGCCATATTATAACTCCCCCTTCAACGGGGGTCCTGCACCCAGCACTAAAGGTTACAATATTATTACTCATCTCTCTGTTCTGTCGCCTTTTTTTGTTCCCACAGGTTGAAGAGAGTTGCACTTCCAGGTATCCAGCGCCCCAAGTAGTCCTTTCTAACTGCTTCACCACTTCTCTTCAAAAGCTTGCTAGTGAAAATCCAACATTGGTTTTCCTTTACTTAGACACCACAAAATGAAGTTATCCTATGAAGGCAGGAAAGGCTGCCGTTTGAACTCCAAGTAGTCTCCCATTTGATGGTATTCGACCTTTGTATCTTCTGTACTTTCCAGCTATTTTCACTTCACCACTTTACTAATATCCGGTCACAAATCTTCCCAGCGGAGATTTGCCATCGCCAGATTAGCTAAATAAATGGATAGATTGATGAAAAATAAATAATAATAAATAGATAACTACATAGATTATAAATAAACAAGCAAATAAATAAAAATAAATAAAGAGAAAATAATTAATAAATATAAATAAGTAGAAGTCAAGTAGCGATATTCGTGAAAGCAGAGTTGATATTCAAATCCTCAGGGACTTTTAACCTACCCAAAACAAATCCCTATTGAATAACAAGGTCTGCTGATCAAAAAGTCACGTGTTCTCACTTATTCTGATTTTAATCTTACGACCTTCACAACTTTCAATAAGTTCTCTTTACATTCGAAAGAGAATGTAAAACAACATAAGGATTCCAAATTTCGTTAGAATCGGCCGATTAGTTATGATGTTATTGCCAAAACAATATAATTCATGGGCCAACATTGGGAGGACTTTGGCAATTATATCATTCGAGAGAGAATGTAGAACAACATAAGGGTTTCAAATTTCGTTCGCATCGGCCGAATAGTTACAATTTTATTAGAAAAACAAAAACAAAACAAAACGGACCCAACCGACTGACATAGTGAGATGTAGAGTCGCACACGACTAATAATACTTAGGAAACACTCGTCGGACGCCCACCTCTGCAAGGGTCAGAAATGTCCTATCAGGCAAGGTTTAAGAAATGGAGTGTGATCGAAAATCCGTATCAGCATCTGGATCTATCTCCCAATGTCATTCATTCTTCCTTGGTCCAAGGCCTACCTGTCTATAACTTCTTGATATATTTTGTATACAATCACAAAGTGAATAATGATTCAGAATCCACACCCGTCTTGAATCCAACCTGAAAGCTACTAAACATTTTCTTATCTCAAGACCGACCTATAAAATTGCGCGCAAATACCTTCAAAAAACTTTTGATCTATATACTTTGTACATGACAAACAAAAGCGGAAGATCACATAACCGCCGCCAAAATATTTTCCCGGAGATATGTAAAATAATTAACAAGAAAATATACCAACTCCCTTTCGAGGTTTTTGCTAAATCAGGCCAGAAATATTATGAAAATACACTTTTCAATGTTGTATATATGCGTGGAGGTTGTATGTTGATATTATTACTAGTAGTATTTAAGATTAAGGCGAAACCAACGAGGACAGCTTCGTCGACAGCTGTTGGCGAGGCTTGTAAAGAAAATATTATTGTACTTATGACGCTCGGGAATTGGAGGAGTGCAACCCTCCCGAAGCTATCCAACCTCTAGAACAAAACCCCTCCCCATCCCCACCCCAACCCTCCAGTGTCTTGGGAGTGTGTGGGTGCAGGAATTTGTAAATTCTTGGGTTTCAGTTACAAGTACGTCTCGACGTTATCATGAATCATAGCGTCAATTTGCTGCCTTTTTACATTCGCTTAGGAACCTTTATCAGCTTGTTTACATTTCGTGACTCAAGATCCGATCGATGACTCAATAATTCATATCCGCGACTCTTGCATAACAGTGACTCGACATCTTTACCTTAAATTAAGTAATGAGACATCCTTTTTCTTCTATACCCTTGCGTGAAAAGGGTAGAAAGGCACGTAAAAGATGAATTATGTATGTCTGAGTGAGAATGTGATAGGGAAGGAAAGCAAGTATGTATGTAGCAAGTAGGGGTGTTGAGTATATGTGGGCATGCAGTACATTTGAGAGGGGATGTGATTGGCGCAATGAACTACAGTATAAGCACCCCCACGAGATGCTACAGCTTACAACGTCCCGTCGCTATCAAGGGTCAGCTGTGTTCTGGAACTTCTGACGAAAGCTTCGCGAATTCATCGTCATTGTGACGTTTCTTTGTCATTAGCTTTTTAGTTTTCATTGTGTACAAAAGATCATGTTTGTTGTTTTTATTTTGTTTTCGTGTTGTCTTGTTTGTTAATTTAAAAGCGTCAAAAAATATTTTGGGAGTGAAATCTTTGTTTCAGCGTCATTGAAATATCGTCCGAAAGCTTTTAAAACTTTTTTTCGTATTTGCGTTTTATTCTGATCTTTTTTTCTATATATTCTTTTATCAGATCATTATATATTCTCTTTAGTTAATAGTTAACTATATTTTCAAGCAAAGCCGGCCGAACTCGCGGGCGGCCTAGCCTACTGATGTCAGAATATCTAAGCCGATCAGAAGATTAAATACCAAGGCCAGCGCCATCTTGTATCATCAGGAGAATCACACTGAAAATAACAACATTTGGATACCCTAAATTTATTAATTAATTTATAATATTAGTAAAGGAGACTAATGAAACCTGTCATAAATAATTATATACCATATCATGATGCGTTCAGTGTATCTTAATGTAACTCGAGCGCAACGCACACATTGCAATGATGCAAAAATAAATGCAAAATAAATATTAAAACACCTTAGACGTGGTTGAACACTTGTATATCAAACAGCGAGCACCCTGTACATGAAGCCTTAATATTTCATATGAAAAACCCAGGAGTATTGTTTTACCCCTTTGTCTGAGATTAAATGAAACTGTTGTAATACTTTTTTTCGCTTTATATATTTTATTATATATATTTTTAGTTTATAGTGATATGGTATGCTTTACCATACCCATACTATTGCATGGACCTCTGGCACAAGGGGTTGCGATAAAATTCCCACAACATGCAACAGCCTCCCTTCACTCTAACTTGGTGCCTCAGGACAGCCTCACAGAAAGCGCAGCCCCACTTAATCGTGGTATGGTTGACGGGACCTACAGCGTGTGCTATATGTAGGCTCGAAGCTTTCTTCCTTAATCACCCAAGCGGTCGGAGGGAGCCGAGCTGTCATCTACGCCTGGTCAGCTATGAACAACTGTAAATCTTTATATTTTGTCTCATAATGATCTTTACCCCATGTAATTAATTTAATAAATTTAACGTGTTTAATACTTTTTTCCAACCTAGATACGTTTGCTGTGTAAACTCTTGAATTAAATATTTTTTTCAAACACTCGTGGAAATTGATTCCTTTTTGTGACAACAATTTCCCGGTTTTATAGTTTTCCCCCTTTTCTCCGTATAATATTTGCTCATTTAAAATATACTAATTAATAGCGTTCCCTCCTCAGATCCCCTGCTATGTTTGTTTATTGGCTGTTCTTTCGTTCCCCTGCCAAACAGAATCAATTATCTTCAACGTAACAACTAAGATGGCGCCACTGAAGCGAGTTTGCGATGTCTACGCCGGCAACTTTTTTCTGGCTCACTTTCAGGGAAATTCAACACGCAGTCGTTGCTGTACAAACCGACAACAGATGAAAGTCGAAGTTCACCTGAAGCAGGAAATCTCTCCCTATTCTGATAAGCTTGATGCAGTGACTAGTAGGCCTGCGAGTGGGCAACTTCAAAGCCGGGAGTCGAATTGCCTCCCGCAGACCATTGATAGTTACAACTGACAGTTACTCTCTTTTAGCTCCTCTGCAGGTTTTTTAAAGAAGGTTTAATGCCCTTTTTCAGCCGTTGGTGAGTTTAAAAAGGCGCGAAAAAGAAAGTGGGAGATTTAAAAGAGACGCAAAAGATGACCTGAGGGCACGCCGTTGCTGCAGGTTTCAAATGTAGCATGGATATTACCCCTCACCCCTCCTACACCATCTACCCCTTTACGGGATGAAGACGAAGTTCGTCTTATCGGCGACTCTAATTTGCAGAGCCAATTCGATGAGTTTTGTGGCAACACCTCTCTCCGGGTGTTGAAGTCGAAAATTTAACTAACTCTTTTTATGATTTTGAAGTCGAATTCAGGTTTATTATGGTGAATTGAGAGACAAACAAGTTATAAATTAATTTAGTATAAACTAGCATAGGTACCCGGCGTTGCCTGGAATAAAAAGGCCTGTTACAATTAAATACAAATGCAATATTGTTTGAAATTCTTATATTGCGGCACAGAAATTTCTTTACTTGTGGGGGTGTATGCGGATTCAGGAGAGTTGCGCACTTTCCTCATCATATGATATACTTACAATGAGTAAACATTTCACCGCGTGCGCCCGGCAGTTTACGCACGCGCGTGAATAACCGTTAGTTATGAGCGAACAACTTTTGTGGCCGCGGGAAAGGTGTGGAAGATGGTTCATTAGAAAATTGCAAGAAAGAAAGGCTTCAGAATAACTAGAGATTGTAATTAAAAACATTTACATACTTTAGCTTTATACACTCTTTACATAACTATTCTTAAATTTGGTATTTTAGTTACAATATTATTTCATCACATATTAATTTATACTATTTTAGTTTAAATTAATAACTTAAATAATATTACAAATTTCCATTTATTTCTTCTATACGTTTGAGCGATTTTAGTTAGAATAGCTGGTAATTTATGTATATTAATTTATGATTATTACTTTATTTATTTCACTTTCAAATTTTGTTGCACTATTTTTTATAATTCATATTATTATTACACCGTTGTTATTTGAGGAGTTTGCTGTTGTTTTTATTATGATTTCGTATTTAGTAATATCTTAATTATATCACTTTTAGCTTTTAAAAAAGTGATTTGGGGGTAATTTTATAACTTTTGTATTCACACTTTACACTCATTATTCTTTTGTTTGTTTTTTCGTTTTAGATGCTACTAAATGCGACCACGCTGACCGTCTAGAATTTATCAGAGGGGATGTCTATGCTCCCTTGAAAAGGCTCTCCTTCGACTTCTTCATCGGTCATCGTAGCTCCATTTCAATTTGTTGTTAATGATCCCGGCAATAATCATCAGGAGATCGTCCTTAACCGGGAATTTGGTGATTGGTGTTGCGAACAGTTTTAATCAAATTTGGCTGCCGTCGAAGACGAAACCTTTGTTGCGTCACTTGCTATGGGGATTTGTATAGTGTATACGCTCGAGGGAGGAATTGCTGCCTCTCCTCTCCGTGCTGCCGCGGTCAGATCGAGGTAGCCTCGTCAGATTCCTCGACGTCGGGTGAGGGCTGACCCCTCTTTTGTGTCTCCTATCCCCAGAGGAAATTCCGACATTCTTCTTTAGAGGGTTTTTTTTTTGTAGATTGGTTTCTTCGTTCATTTTTTTGAGCGTTTAGAAAATCGGAGAAAGATTCCGGGTTGGCGAGATTAGGCAAATGCGCGCACATGACGAAGGCCATTAATTCTTTGCATTCCTTCCCTACTACAAGCGGGGCCGGGGGCTATTTTGTTTTCTCCATTGAATTGAATTTAGCCACATAGATTTTATGTTCCTTGGAGTGCTTTCTTTTTCCGGTTGGTTTCTTTTCCGAGGAGGCACTTCAACCTCAAAGTCCAATAGTTCCCTGCACATTTCGCACAGATCTTGAACCTCTTTTTTTTACAATCTTTCCATGTGTAGTCTCTTTCCGAACATTCAGAAGATTTTTAGTCTCGTGGAGGCGACTCTAAGTTACTATGTCGATCCTTCGGTCGAGTGGTAACCAGTTTGCTTTTCAATAAGTGTTTGAAAGATTTGAAGGTCATAAGTTCAGATATGTTTGTTAATTGATAATACATTTGTTAGTTAAATCTTCTTCTTTCAACATTATTGAAATAAACGAGAGTACACGACTTAGGTCTGTTGACCTGGTTCTTTCACCTTATAATCTCGTGTTATGATCTTCAATTGCATAACAGTTGCAACATATGTTGATGAGGAGGAAGAATTCCTTCCTCTTCACCTGCTCAGGATAAGGTTTTATAAAGAACATAATGAGTTTCGGGGTTCTGGCCTTTTTCCGACTCCGAGAATATAATTTGTATGATATTCATTTATTTTCCTAATATTTTTTCCACTTACGTTAATTCTCTTTTTATTTCTTCCTCACCATTCTCCAGTCTACGGCAGATTATGGTTCTCTATACGAAAACCACCTGGAAGTGTGTGTGTGTGTGTAGTGGGAGGGCGCTTCCAGCTAGATGTGTTTAGGGCTCTCTTGGCTTTCTCCTGCCCTAGTTGCTCAACTTCTTCCTGCATATTGCGGCATAGCCGGGGGGAGGGGGGTCGATTACTTTAATGAGAGCCACATTCAGCTCTCCATAGGTTACTTGCGCGACCTTGCCACCATCGGGTTTGATGGGCCCCAGAATTGAGCGAATGGGCCCCCACTTTACCTCGTTCGGCATCATCCGTATTACGTGACACTTTCGTCCGCGAGGGGGCAACGTTGGGCATGTGAGATTCTTCTTTAATTCACTAAAAAAGTATTTTCCGCAAACAACCTGCGGCGAGAACAGAGTCTATTTGTATTCTTAAAATGAACAAGAAACTACAACATATACCAGGTTAATTTGGGCCACTAACATTTTTCCTACTAGGTCAGAAGAGCTGCTTTCACGTCATAGATTTTTTAGAATGTTTAACGTCCTCTTTCGCCCTTTTGGGGGTCTATACAAGCGCAGAAAAAAATAGTAGTAGGTTGCAAAAGATGAGTCGATTTTTAAGCGGAAATTAACCGAGACAAAATGGTCAACTATCCAACGCGAGAGCAAAAAATTCTCGGTTTAAATATAATAAATGAAGATAATTTTGCAGATGGTGTCTCCGTCGCCAAACATATTGGTAAAGGCGATCACAGGCTATTCAATTTAACCTAGACGCGGTTTTACAAGCAAAACAACGAGATAATTTTTTAAAGAACGTTTAACGCCATCTTTCATCCTTTGCTGGGTCTAAACAGGTGCGGAAAAGAGAGTATGAGATTTAAAAGAGGTGCAAGGGACGCCCCGAGAGAGAGCACCACTATATCTTGGAGCACTGGGGTCGGAAGGATACGCCGCTCCTCCAAGTTTCAGTTGTAGTAGGGGTGTATAAAAAAAATAAGAAATGAAGTCTGCAAAAGGCTAATCAATATCCTATATGAGGCTGTTCCTGTTACCACCCCAAGTTCAGTCCCATTAAGGTGCAGAATATAAGGCGGTTTGGAACCTTATTACACCTCTCGATAAAACCACACCACCACCCAGCATCCTCATCCATAAATTTATGCAATCTATTCTTAAAAATCCGCAAGGAAGACGCTTCTATCACATGATAGTGAGCCTATTCCATCCATCTACCACTCGAATTGTAAAACAATTTCTTTCCTAAACCTAAACTTGTCCAGCTTAAACCCTTTGCTACGTGTCCACTCTGTTCATTAAAAATAAGAACCTTAATTATGTCTTCCCTATTATAACCTTTTACCCACTTAAAGACCTCAATCATGTCCGCGCAAACTCCTTTCACACAGATATAGATTTATTCTCCTAAGCTCTTCACCATAAGATAAGCTCCTAGGCCCATGAATCATCTTAGTCATCCTTCTTTACACAGACTCAAGCAAAACAATATCCATCCTATATATATGGTGACCAAAATTGCACCGCATAGTCAAGGCGAGGCCTAACTAATGCTAGGTACAGTTTCAGAATGACTTCAGCACTTCTATTACTTACAATAACGTATTAGCTGTATTCCTAGAACTTATGCATTGCTTTCTAAGCCGGAGGTCAGAACTTACTAGGGCACCTAAGTCTCTTTCGCATGCTCACCTTCCTAAAACTCTCCTATTTAGTCTATTATTCACTGGATTACACCTACCTATACTAAGTATACAACACTTGCTTATGTTAAATTCCGTTTGCCATTTTTCTGCCCATTGGGTTAGTATGTTCAATTCATCTTGTAATACCTGAGCATCAGAGTCAGACCTCATAATCCTATCATCCGCATTTCTCCTGCTACAACATCCATCTTCCTTGCGTTGGTAAACAAAAACAACTAAGAAGTAATATTTCTAATTTTAAAAATAGAAGTTTTGCTGTTTTTTGTAATAAAATGAAGCAATTCGAGAAGACAGAAGTCTTCAATGTGAGCAGTGTTGCGGAGATGTAGGAGAATTTTCCCCAAATATATTTATTAGGTAAGAAAACGAATGCGTTCTAAGAAGGAAAGCACTCCTCACTCGAAATAGAAGCTCTCCATGGATTGATAATACATTAAAGTTTGCTATATTTTTTTTTTTTTTTTTTATAGAGCCCATCTGGCAACTACCCACTTGGGCATAAGTCGCCGAAAAACACGACAGCCTAGAATTAGGCTACTTTAAAGTTAAAATATGAAAACTTAACAATGAATATAAATTGGAAAAACTTAACAATCGAAGCAATCTCCGGCAGCGGGGGGAGGTCCCCCTCACCCCGGTGCAGGAGAGTGCAACCTAAAACAAAACAATAACAAAAAAAAAGGAACCTTAAATAAAGGGGAGAAGGCCGGCCTCCCCCAAAAAGTCAATAAGTCCACCAGTCATGGTGCACGCACTCGTCCCGAGTACAAGGGACAGGCGGTAGCGACCCCGCCCATCCCGGTACCGAGACAGGTATCGTGCGCGAAGATCACCCAGACTGGGACATTCGACAAGAATATGCCGAACAGTCTGGGGGACGACGCAGTCGTTGCAATAGGGCACATGCGAGCGCTCCACCAAGTAACGATGCGTCACACGAGTGTGTCCGATTCGAAGACGACAGAAAGCAACCTGAAGCCGCCGCGGCATTGGGGGATAGGTCCATGGGAACAGTCGCGGCGCAATGGCACGCAACTTTAAGTTCCCTTCGACAGTCTCCCATCTTCTTTGTCAAGCAGTCCGAAGAGCTGCCCGTATTCCTGCCATGTAGTCGGTGTGAGGAAGAGCGAAACGCTGGTCCGGTCGCAGAGTCCTCGCGGACTCTTTGGCGCCCTCATCGGCGCGCTCATTCCCCGCAATTCCTACATGTCCAGGAACCCAGCAGAAGATAATCTCGACATCTGCCCGGCTCGCCAAAACCGTGGCGTCACGGATTTCGCGAACCAGGGGATGCGGAGATTCCAATGCCCCGAGAGCACTCAGGGCGCTTTGTGAGTCGCTATAAATCACAATCCGGTCTCCGAACCGGGCACGTCGCGTAATCTCCCGTACCGAGTGGTGTATTGCCACCAGCTCGGCCGTGAAGACAGACGCAGCGCCTGGTAGAGCCCCGCTGACTTCAAACAGAGGGGATACGGCGTGGAAGCCGACCCCCTCTTGGGACTTGGAGCCATCCGTATACACTGGCACGGTACCAGCGTGACACGATGTGTGCTCCAAAAAGGTCGAACGCAATACTCCCGGCGCAGTACAAGCTTTGGGAGCAGAGGCGTGGCGACAAATAGCCAAATGTGGTACCCTCCAGGGTGGCGTCCTGGGCAGAACCAGGGGCGCCACCGGCCCGAGAGCTATATCTACCTCTCGAAGGAGTTTCCTGGCCCTAAACCCAAAGGGCTTAGGGTATGACTGGCGTCTCTCGGCGGCATAGGCACCATCGAGATCAGCTGCGGATGCAGTGAGAGCTGTTGGCGACTGAGGGAGGCGCCGGGCTCGCGCGTACAGGCGAGTGATGCACTGCACGCGGCGCAGAGCGAGTGGCATCTCCCCAGCATCGACCAACAGGCTCTCAATGGGGGAAGTGCGGAAGGCACCGGTCGCAAGGCGAACGCCGGTGTGGTGGATCGAATCCACCTTCCGCAATAAACGCTCGGCTGCGGATGCATAAAACTCGCATCCGTAGTCGAGCTTCGAGCGAACAAAGGATCGATAAAAAAGTAAAGCGGTAGCCCTATCAGCGCCCCAAGCGCTGAACTTCACGGAACGGAGAATGTCCATGGCGCGGGTACAAGAGACCCTAAGGCTGCGAATGTGAGCCTCCCAGGTGAGGCGTCGGTCGAATACAAGACCAAGGAAACGGTGCGACTCAACCACATCCAGGCGCACCCCATTAAGAAACAAATCTGGGTCGGGGTGAAGCCGTGGATGGCGGCAGAAGTGCACCACCTTAGTCTTGGCCAAAGAAAACCGAAACCTGTGCGCTTCGGCATATCGAGAGACGCGGTTCAATGCCTGTTGGAGTCGGCGCTCCAGAGTTGGCATCTGGGCCGCGCCAAAAGAGATCGAAAGGTCGTCCACGTAGAGCGTAGCGAGAACATCTTCCGGCAGCACCGAGGTGATGCCGTTGATGCTCAGGGCAAAGAGTGTGACACTGAGGACACTTCCCTGCGGGACACCCTCTTCCTGCTCCTTTGGGCCGGAGAGGGCTCCCCCCACCCGTACGCGGAATCGACGATCTCGCAAAAATTCAGATATAAACATTGGGAGGCGTCCCCTCGCCCCCAATCGTGTGGAGAGTCTCCATGATACCGTATCGCCATGCGGTATCATAGGCCTTCTCCAGATCAAAAAATAACGTGGCGTAGTGCTGTCTACGAAGGAAAGCCTCGCAGACGGCATTTTCCAGTCGGAGCAGAGCATCCGACGTGGAGTGGAACTTACGGAAGCCGCACTGTGCAGAAGACAGATGGCCTCCGCTGTCCAGGAAATAGGCTAATCTAACATTTACCAATTTCTCCATCAACTTGCACACGCAAGAGGTTAGAGAGATTGGGCGGAATCCGGTCGGAGTAGAGTGATCTCTCCCCGGCTTGCGAAAGGCGAGCACAGTAGCAATTCGCCAGGAGTCTGGGAGAAGACCTTCCACCCAGATCCTGTTGAACAAATCTAACAGAAAGGCCATGCCTCGCTCACCCAGGTGTCGAAGCATGGCGTACGGGACATCGTCCGGACCATGGGCGGTGTCCGCGCACGAAGCGAGAGCGGAGCGCAACTCTGGAGGTAAAGTCCAGCCGGCGGCCTTCCGCGACATCACGACGTGCATTGAATGCTGGCGGAGCAGCATCACGGCTAGAAAATGCGGAAAAAGCGGTCGCTAAGGATTCCGCCACGGACGCGGGGTCCGAGATTGCGGTCCCATTCTCCTGGAGAACGGGAGGGGGGTCCTGCGAGAACTTGCCCCGAATCCTTTTGACTCGCTTCCACACCTCAGCTAAAGGGGTCTTCCCGTTAAGTGAAGACACGTATGCCCGCCAAGAAGAGCGGCGGGCGTGCTTCGAAATATACCGGAACCTAGCCCTAGCCCGACGAAATTCAGCGAAGGTGAAATCGTTCGGGCGGCGCTTATAGCGCATGTAGGCATAACGCTTCTGTTTCAGGGCCGTCTCACACTCGGCCGACCACCATGGGAGTGGTCGGCGTGCAAAACGGCCAGACGTCCTAGGAATAGTAGTCAGGCCCACGGCGATGAGGTTGCCGGAGAACAACTCAACGGCCTCATCTACCGACCTAAACTCCTCGACTGAGATAGAGAATTCAGTCATTTCCTGAAATGCAGGCCACCGCGCCCGCGCCAAGCACCACCGAGGTGGTCTCTCAGGCGGCAGTTGCCCTGAAAATGATATTTGAATGGGAAAGTGATCACTACCATGGAGGTCATCGACCACCCCCCAATCAAAATCAGGCTGTGCATCCGAAGAGCACAAAGATAGGTCAAGGCAAGAAAATGAAGCGGTTCTCGGACAGTGATGCGTAAACTCATCCACGTTTAGGACACCCATCTCAAGCTCTTCGATCAGATCGGCAAGGACTTGTCCCCTGGGATTTATGGAGTAATCTCCCCAGAGAGGATGCCTGCCGTTCAGATCTCCAAGCAAGAGATAGGGCCTCGGCAACCGTGCCACGACGCGGCGGAAGTCCCCCGCGTCGAAGTCAGCTGACGGTGGAATGTACGCAGAAATGATAGTATACCTCCTATCCAGGTGCAGCTGCACAGCCACTGCCTGAAAGGAGGTATCTAAAGAGAAAGGAAGAACGGAGACATCATGCCGGGTGTAAACTGCGCACCCCCCAGCCCGGCCATCCCGCGGTGGTGGGGTCGCAAGACCCTTATACCCCGGGAGGGCAGGGAGGGGGCACGAACCTAGCATGGTCTCCTGCAAAAAAATAGCTAACGGGGAACGGGACGAGACGAGCCTCCGCAGCTCCTCCCAGTTGGCCCGGAGTCCACGGCAATTCCATTGAAGGAATATGCCCTCCAGGCCTAGCTCGGAGGAGACGCGGGGGCCCTCCTCGAATTGAAGACCCTCACGGGAATGGCCGTACGCTTCCCGGGGGCAGAACCCCGGGCGCTGTTGGCCGGACAAAGCGCTGAAGGCGCTGTCGCCTTCGAGGACTTATTGGGGGAGGTTGGGCTCGCCATGCGAGTCTTTTCCTCCCTCCGCCTCGAAACCTTAGGCGGGCGTTGCGGCTTCGGAGGCGGGGGGCCCTCTTTTCGAGGAACCACCGTCTCCGAGCAACTCGCTCCACCTCGGGGCGTGGGCGAAGGAGCCGAAGCTCCTTTGTTGCTGTCCTCCTTTCGGGGGACAGCTTTAGGAACCCCGGAAGATGGCCTAGCGACCATCTTCAGGGGTGTTGCCTCCTGTGAGTCTAACGACTCGGTGGAGGCGCGTGGCCGTTTCGCCTTACGGGAAACGGTCACGCTGGGGGAAGAGGGGGGAGCCCTGGTTTTAGCCGGGGCAGGGTATGAACCCTTTTTTTCCGCCAGCTTTACCAGGGGAGCGCCCGGGTTGGGTAGAGCCCGCAGAAGGGCTCCGAATGGGCGCGGAAACAACCGTGCTCGTTGGCCTGGATGGGCCAGGAGCAGAGGGTGCATTCCTAACTATTGAGGCATACGACGTCCCAGGCAGAGCCGGGCGCGCCAGGACCAAGTCCTTTGCCTCGCGGAATGAGAGTCGATCCTGGGCCTGAACGGCCAGGATTTCTTTCTCAAGGAGATATGCACCACATTGCTTCGAAGAAGAAGGGTGCGGCTCTCCGCAATTGACACACTTGGCCACACACGATTTGGACTTATCGTGTGCGACCTTGGAGCAATTTACACAGACTTCAGGTGACCCCGACTTTGCACGTCTACATGAGCGATTCGTATGGCCGAAGCGGTGACAGTAATAGCACCGCCGCGGCAGTGGCACGAATGCCTTCACGCGGTAGCGGTACCAACCGGCACGCACCGACTCAGGGAGCTTGTCACAGTCGAACGTGACGAAGAGTGTAGGGGTGGGTCTCGAGGCCCCTCCCTGTTTTCTCATCACACGTTTGACCTTGACCGCCCCATGGTCGGCCAGCTCTAAGGTGATGTCTTCAATGGAGTAGTCAACGAGTTCCCTCGCATAAACTACTCCTTTCACAAAGTTCATGGTAGAGTGCGGCGTCACACTCACCGGGGTGCCATGAAGTGTCCGAAGAGCACTAATCTTGGCCGCCTCGGCGGGATTCGCCGCATTCGCCAGAAGGCTCCCGTCCGAGAAACGGGTTACCTTCGGCTCTCTACCAATTGCACTAGCTAATCCTCTCCGCTGATGGATCATGTTGCCCTTGGACAACATGGTGCCATCAGTGGAGCGAATAACAAGGAAGCGTTTGAAGCCAGCGGGCTCGAAAACGCCAGGTAACCTCTGAATCAGGGGCCCCGATGTCATCGAGGCTCCGCCCTGTGCACTCTTGGTAGTAGTCTTCTTTGTCAGGGGCTCCGCAACCGGGGGGGCAGAGGGGGCGGATGTGCCGATCTTGGCTTGGTCGCTTGCCAGAGTGGCAGCAGACCCATCCGTCCCCGCAGCCCCCGCGGATGGAGAGGAGCCCCGAGTCTTTTTTGTCTTTTTAGTCTTTTTCTTTTTCTTTTTCGGAGAGGAGGGCGGGGAATGAACCCGCTTTTCAACTCCGCCGGCAGAAGTCCCCAGGCCAGATGGACCAGCCTCAGCCAGGTCCCTCTCCGAAATGGAGAAGGTCCTGGTTGTCGTAGGGGCACCTGTCGGAGGAGATCCCTCCCCTCCTTTTGCCTCGGAGCCCTCAGCCATTTGAGGAGGACCTTGCATAGGGGCGGATTCGGGTTCGGTGCTTGGCGCCGAGCCCGAATTCCCCCCCATGGAAGGCCCTACCGTCTGAGACTGGGTCTCCTCAAGGACCATGTCTATCACAGGAGGGGCCTCCAGTTGGCCATCCCCTCCCAGGACATCGCAGGTCCCCTTGGCAGTATTGTCACTAGTCAGGTGGTGTGGGGAGGCACAGGCCTTGACCCCAGCAAGGTTTAAAATTCTTGCCAGCAGGTCTTTTGAGGGAAGCGACCGAAGGGGCCTGGCTTCCCTCTTCCCCCTAAGGGGGTTTGCCCTACCGAGCCGCTTGCACGAGGGGCGGTCGGCAATGGGCTGCCTGCTGACTTTCTTGGCAGTCCCCTTAGAAAGCAAAGGAGGGACTGCCGCTGGAGATAGGGAGGTGCCCGAAAGCACCTCCAGAGAAGGGGGTGAGGGGGAGTCCCCTACACCCGTATGCGTAGGAGAGGAGTAAGCCTCCTCTCCGGTTAAAGAATTATGGAGGGTCCCTTGCGCAAGCACAAGGGGGGGGATCTCCATTTTCTCGGTGGAGCTGCCCGAGGGCGGCTCCGTCGATTTTCTTGGGGAAGTTGGGGGTTGGGTTTTTTGTTGTTTTTTTTCATTCATGGGCATGGTGACCCTCTTTTGATTACGGGACGCAATAGCTCATCACCTCTCGCAGTTGCCCGCACTGCGAGAGGTGCTTACAAGCCCGGCAGAGCCAGGCGCCGCCATTCGGGACCACCCCTCCCGCCTGGTGGCCTGGCAGTCCTTCGGCATGGCGGCTCCACCTTGGACACGGCGTAAAAAATATAGGTTGTGAAGAGGAGAGGAAAAGGGATGTGAGGAAGATGTGGGTGGGGATGAAGCAGGTTGTTAAAAAACCCCCATCCCGAACCGGAGCTGAGGGGTTAGGGAACAATGTCCCCTCCCCCCTCAGCCCCGATCCGGGGTGGTTGGCTTGAGAAGAAGGTCAGCATTCTACCCTGTGAAATTAGAGGCTGACCAGAGAAAGTTGTGGGAGAGGTTGTATGAAAAGGCGACGAGGTAGGGGAGAAATCGGGCTATCTGAAGGAAGGAAGAGAGGCTAAGCTGGGGCCGGACGGAGTGCTGGATCCCGTCAGCACGGCGGTCAGGATGGCAAATTGCCGCGCCCCTTACGGGGTAAAGTTTGCTATAAGAGAAACAAACCGTTACTATTACCTGTCTTTATAGTAGGCTCGATCTGTCCCTGCGGCCATAACGTTGTCCGCTCATAACTAACGGTCATTCACGCTTGCGCGTAAACTGCCGGGCGAAGACGCCTCTGGCGGATTGGGTGGACGAGATCAACTAGGAGATCAACGGCCATGAAGGCGTTGTTGCATGGCTTTGTGGAAAGCCGAGGGCGTGACCAGGCACCTAAGACATCACGGCCATCCACTGCAGCCAAGGAAGTCTCCAATCGTGATGGTCCTGCGTACCACTGGACTCCGACTCCTGAGGTCGAGAGAGTGGGCCTACCCCAGTGCAACGGCTTGACCACTTTAAAAGCATTCACGCACAGGTTCTGCTGTCGTCGTCGAAAATCGTTTGACTACTACTATTATATGATAGAGATAATACGCAACTCTCCCGAATCTGCATACACCCCACAAATAATAATAATAATCAGAAAGGAAAGATATTTTTGCGCCACAATATAAGAATTTTGAATACTATGAATCTGTATTTATTTGCGACAGGCCTTTTTATTCCGGGCAACGCCGGTTACCTATGTCAGAGACTTAAAAGAGAATAGCAATGATGTAAACCGCCAAACTTACGTTTATTATCGACGTTGAGCAAACGCGAAATAAAAAAAGCAAAAATCAATACTAAATTGATCTTTATAAAACGTGCACAAAACATAAAATAGTTCTATGTATATGTTTATAATAAAAAATCGATTAGAGATTCTATAAAGACTTAAAAATTACGAGAAAAAGCTGATCAGCGACATATGAGGTATTGCCCAAAACATAAATTGAAAATTTCTGACGCTTTTACGTTGGAAGACATAAGTGACATTCCTATTTCTCTCAATGTAATTGATTTTAATGAATAAAACCCTTACCAATGATTATGAAGATGCACTTTACGGAGTTCTTTTATAAAACAATATGTAATTCTTTACATAGGAAGTGAATGGCTTCCATTATTTATACTTTGACTGATGATGGGGACCAGTCACTTCCATAGAGAATGAATCCGAGGCATATTAAAGAGTTACTAACTCTGCCATGCCTGGTCCCAAGACCTGCTGAGAATGGGGGCGGTTTGGCTGAGGGGATGCAATTACCTCAGCCATAGAACCAAACACGGGCGTAAATAACATTAGTGGTTACACGCATACATGTTTTAAAAAATCTTTAAAATACGATATTGTTTACAAACATTTTAAATTACTAAATATAACGCCAATTTTTAAAAAGGGGAAGATGAGTAATGCCACAAATTATTGGCCTATTTGTTTAACTTTGGTTGTAAGTAAACTTTAGTGTCAATTTTAAGAGAATCGTCGATCATTAAGATAAACACAATTGAATTAAAGATGGCTAACATGATTTCAAAAGACGTCGTTCAGGTTTAATGAATTCTTTATAATTTTATCTCGATATGATGGAAAAATATGATCGTCATAAAGACCAGTCATTAAGGCAAACATTTATCCACCTACAAAGACAGACAAAAAGAGAAGTAACTGCAACTAAATGCAGATAAGAAAATAGATTAGCAGAACGGTCGTGAGAAAATACAAAAACATTCTCTTCATAAAATAGAACAAAATAGAGAGTCAGTTCAACCACTAAAGCAAACTGAGCGATTAGTTCAACATTAATCTCGAAAAGGAGACTACTTTAAATAATTAATTTGCTTCAGTTTTTAACAAGGATATTCCAAATTTTAAAAAATAAAAATTTTGGAAAATATAAATAGTAACATTGAAAAACGAATGAAAAAATAATTACGACTCAGGATGTAAAGAATGCAAATAATAAATTAATAAGTCCAGATAAAGAAAACGACCGAGACGAGATATATATATATATATGAAGTATTTTAATGAAGTGAAGAACGAAATTTCCGTTATATTCGTCTTAATTATATATATATATATATATATATATATATATATATATATATATATATATATATATATATATATATATATATATATATATATATATATATATATATATATATATATATATATATATATATATATATATACGAGGGGGCGGTCAATAAGTTTGCGAATCGGTAGGGCAAAACAGAGGAAGGAAGATGGCTGTTTGTGGGGGTGCTAGGACAAGTTATGACAAGTCAGGCAGGACCTGCAGCTGCACGCTCCTGCCTCGTCTATTTAAGAAGCAGTAGCTGATCGTCAATCACAAATTTTTCAACAATGGAGAAGGTTGAGCACCTCGCATTGATCGAATTTTTGACCAAGGAAGGCAAGAATGCAAAAGAGACCCATGAACGCATGGTTGCAGTGTACACCGACACTGCCCCTTCCTATGCAACCATTGCTTGCTGGAATAGGGAGTTCCGCCATGGTCGTGAGTCCCTTGAAGATGACTCCCGTCCAGGACGCCTGTCAGACGTGACCAACGAGGACAATGTAGCCTGTGTGGAGAGGATGATCCTCGAAAATCGACGGGTCAAGGTCGAAGAAATCGAGCGAGAACTTGGAATATTAAATGGAAGTGTTATCAACCTCATCTGCGACAATTTGGCCATGACCAAGGTCTCTGCCCGTTGGATCCCTAGAAACCTCACGCCCCATGATCGACTTCAACGTCGTCAAAGTTCGGAGGAGCTGCTGCTCCTGTACAACCAAGACCCGGCGGGATTCGAGTCACGCATAGTGACAGGTGATGAAACGTAGGTCCATCAATGGGATCCCGAGACCAAGCTCGAAAACATGGCCTGGAAGCACAGGGGCTCTCTGACTCCCATCAAGTTCCGGACCCAACCCTCAGCCGGGAAGATCATGGCCACAATCTTCTGGGATTCTGGGAGAGTGTTGATGGTGGACTATGCGCCTCGTGAAAGGAACATCACAGGCCAATATTACGCTGAGGAACTGGCTGGGTTGAAGAAGTGCATCCGTCAGAAGCGGCGCGGCAAGTTGACACGCGGTGTCCTGCTCCTCCACGACAATGCCACTGTCCACAAGGCCAGAGTTGCACAAGCTGCCCTACGCGAGTGCGGATTCGAGGAGCTCAACCATCCCCCCTACAGTCTAGATCTGGACCCTAGCGACTACTTTTTATTCCGCCAGCTCAAAGCTGCACTGCGTGGACGCCGGTTTGGGGACGATGAAGATGTCCAGCTCGCCGTCCAGGAGTGGATTGAACAGCAGTCGGGAGATTTCTGGTTGTCGGGAATTCGAAGCCTCAGGGACAAGTGCATTGAAGTCGAGAGTAGTTATATTGAAAAATAATAAAACACTTTTCTTCATATCTCGTTTCCTTATATCCGAATTGCAAAACTTATTCACCGCCCCTCGTATATAAAAAAAAGAGCAAATACAGTTCTGCGGGTGGTAACAACGACCACAGGGCTTTCATCATATTTATTTTCTGTCTTTCGAAACCATTTTGAAGACCGAAAGTGAGATGCGGAAACCTTGTATTGCAGACTATAATCAATATAGTACATATAGTATATATAAAGAGCAAATATAAGTCCTGAGGATGGTAAAAACTTGTATTTGCTCTTTCTGTGTATGTAGCATTGATAATGAGCCTTTAAATTGTGAGTGGGAAGATATATCATAAAAATCTCTTGGAGGCTCCTAGCGTAGGGAGATACTGGGTTTGATAGGGTAATGCTTTGGGCATAGTAGATTCACTGTGCCTGGTAGCTTAACAGTGGAGCATCTGACCGGCAATCAGCAGACCCAGGTTCGAGCCCCTGCTAGGAATTTCACCATGGCGTTATTTCTGTCTTCTCAGTGAGGATTGCCTTCATCGTGTCGCCTTTCTCTCTCTTTGATCCTATTGTTCTTCCAATGTCCCTTTCTTTTGCCTTTAAAAAACTCCTGTTTCCTGTCTGTAGAGGAATTACAACAGAAAGCCTCCTGGAAAGCCAGGCGGACGTATAAGTTAAATTCCCCCCCCCCCCTGCGGAGAAAGCAAGAGAATCGAGCCATATGAGGAGAGTCGTGGCAACGTTAGCTGTCGGAATAACAGTCAAATGGCCTACCCCTTTTGATCTCCCCGCCGCTTAGGTAGTCGGAAACGAACCACTGAGCCAAGGTGACCACCAAAGGCCATTACACAGCGCTCAAAGGATCCAATTACCTACGAGATCCGGAGGCCCGTGGTTAAATCGCCACAAAAAGCGGTGCCAGTTGACGGTGTCTCTAATTAAGAAGCTGACTTGGGCACAACGCATTTAGGTCCCACTGGGACACAATACACACACACAACCCACCCAAACCACACGCGCGGGAGCACTTCCAGGAAGTCCAGGAGTGTTGTCGGGCCAACGCTCACGAGCTAACGCCTGCTTCCCTGATACGAATGGAGCTGCTCGACTATACATCCACACTGACCACTACTATCACCGTTGAGGAAACAAAACACTACATAAAAACGACACCAAAACATACCCCCGCCCCTCCGGGCTACCAGCTAGACTAATACACAACCTCCCCGCAAATATATACCCCACAATTACACACCTATTCAACGCCTCACTAGCCTCAGGCCACTTCCCTAAGACATTCAAAGTCTCTCAAAACATACTTCTATACAAACCGAACAAAGACCCAAAACACCCAAACAACTACAGGCCTATTACTCTATTAGAGCACCTAAGCAAAATACTCGAACGAATGATCAACTGCCGCCTACGGGAATACCTAGAAGAGGAGGACTGGTTCTCCTCCCACCAATATGCGTTTAGGAGAGACCGGTCCACTCAGGCGGCCGTGACTATCGTTTACGACAGAATACAGAAAAAATGCCAGGTACATCAGAAGACTCTCTCCATCAGCAAGGATTTGGAGATGGACTTCGATAAAGTGTGGCACGAGGGACTCCGTTCGAAATTCGCCAACAATACGGAGTTACCTCTCTGCACCAGAAGGCTCCTCTCGCACTAAGGCACTGAACAGAGATGCCACATAAAATACAATAATACCCTCTTACAACCCTTCACACCACGCTCAGGTGTTCCTCAAGGAACGTAAAGGTACCCACACTATACATTATGTTTACAAACGACAGCCCACGCCCACCCGAAAACTGCCGTCACACATACACAGTGGCTTACGCCGATGACGAGACCATTCTCGTCAGCGGCCGTGGTCCAGAAGAAATCGCGCTCCACGCACAAACAATACTAGACGATAAGACAGATTACGAGGAAAATGGCTGATTGCCACGAATTCTCAGAAGACACAGATGACACTCTACGGCGCAAGAGATCACTTCATGCACAACCTTAAAATCTTCTCACACACACCAGACATGAACCACCTAAACCCAACAAGGCTCGACTACATACAACGTACAAAAATACTTGGGGTAACTTTCGACAAGACCCTCAGGTTCAATATACACCAGAATATAACACAAGCAAGAGCCTCACGAATAAACACATCGCTGAGCAGGTTTTACCCTGCAGGCAAAAAACTAAAGTTACACCTTTACAAAACACTCGTGCGACCTATTCTCGCGTACGCCCCACTGTCACTCGTAGCCGCAAGTGACACGTGGAAGCGGAAGGCTCAGCGCATTCAGAACTCTGCTCTGAAGCGCGCTTGCCGCTCTCCTTTGTACTCGAGAATGGCCGCCCTACACGACAACAACAAATTAGTACCCCTTAACACATAACACATATGCTCACGCTAGACTCACAAAACAACTCGGGAAACTCGCCAGAGACCCACTATACACAACACTACATGTAAGAAGGTATGCGATGGCACCGCGATACCCCGCGGCCCCTGACCACCCGCAACCCATACCGTTCTTCGCATAAACTAAAGGCATCATGAATAACGCGTTTCCGACTGAGTAGACAGCCTCTCCTTCCTGACCAACCTCCAACCGTCGTCCAGTCACAAAACTTCAAGACCAACGAAACCACACCAACACCATACATCGGTGTCTAGCCACCGACCTATCAACTATTGCCATCCTTTCTCAAGTTATTTCCACAACCTTTCCTCTATACACAAAAGCAAAGCAAGATTATTCGGTGAGGGACGATAGAGGACTAGTTCAAGAAGATCGATCCTTCGTACAATTTCGAACTAACTAATAAACGTCACGTTTTGTACCGGTGCCATACCGAAGAATCCTTCACAGACTTAGAAGAAGTCTGACTGGAGAAAAGAAAACCCGCTTAACCTCGAGTGACTCTCCCAGCGCAAGCTCCGTAATCCCCAACGAGGTTCCATTTTGTAGGGGACGGTAGAAATCACCTCGTATACCCCAAAACCCGTTGGGCACCCGGCGTTAAAGACTAGGATACAAATAGGCTTCAAGAGCATCCAGAAGAGCACTTCTTGAGGTAGAGAGCACAACACCTCTCTCAGTCTTCTAAACTTAACAGGAGGCACTAGTTGTAATACGAAGTTGACATCGCCTTCCCCCATCTCTCCACCTTATCTCGTGAAAGAAAAATAAAACTCCAGCCGCTCGCCATAGAAAAGGAAGCGAGGGAAAAAGCCATCTAGTTACCTCCGGAAACTTCTGATCCTTTCTTTCATGTAAGTCAGAAAGACCATTTATATTTGTATTACTTTAGTATAAGTTTATTACGGTACTCAAATTAACTGAAGTAGAGACGATTTTTAGTGAACCCCGTCATCTTTACCGTTAGACGAATGAAGCTTAAATTGGAGTTTAATGCTAATCTAAAAGGGTCAGAAAAACAACTAATCGGCAATTGGTTGTTTACTTGGAGCCTATTTGATATGATTATATTCTGTAATAGGACTGGTTTCAAGTATAGTTATCCTCGTTAAACTTATTAGGTGATTATAAATATTTTACTTTTTTTGTAGTTAATTGATAAATTTAAAATATGTATTTATTTTTGGATAATTCTGGTGTTTCAATGGATCCTTTACGTGTTTAACCGGCTCTCTCCTTAAAACGGATTAAACGCTGTGACACTCTCTCAACAATAAGGTAATTAAAAAGAGTACTCAGCCAATATTGAAGTATTGTTGTCTTGCATAATTAATAGGATCAGCCTGGCGCTCTAAAGCAACAACAATACCACGACACTGTCTCATTGTTCATTCCCATCAAAATTTCTCTTTCTCTTGTAATATATATATATATATATAAGCAAATTTGTTTAAGACCCTGGTATATTTCGTCTTGATCAATTTCTTTGGCAACTTTCTATTCTTCTAACTGTCTTTTTTAGTCCATCTTGTAGAGGGTAGATCACTTGTCCTATATTTAGTAAAAAAGATAGATGAATACAGGACAAGTGATGTACCGTCTACAAGATGGAATAAAAAGACAGTTAGAAGAATAGAAAGTTGCCAAAGGAAATTGATCAAGGCGAAATATATCAGGGTCTTAAACAAAATTAGCATATATATATATATATATATATATATATATATATATATATATATATATATATATATATATATATATATATATATATACACGAGGAGCGTGCAATAAGTTTTGCAATTCGGATATAAGGAAACGAGATATGAGGAAAAGTGTTTTATTATTTTTCAATATAACTACCCTCGACTTCAATGCACTTGCGCCACTTATCCCTGAGGCTTCGAAGTCCCGACAACTAGAAATCTCCCGACTGCTGTTCAATCCACTCCTGGACGGCAAGCTGGACATCTTCATCGTCCCCAAACTGGCGTCCACGCAGTGCAGCCTTGAGCTGGCAGAATAAAAAGTAGTTGCTAGGGACCAGATCTGGACTGGAGGGGGGATGGTTGAGCTCCTCGAATCCGCACTCACGTAGGGCAGCTTGTGCAACTCTGTCTGGCCTTGTGGACTTTGACAACGTTGAAGTCGATCACGGAGCGTGAGGTTTCTTGGGACCCAACGGGCAGAGACCTTGGCTATGGCCAAATTGTCGTGAATGATGTTGATAACACTTCCATGTGATATTCCAAGTTTTCGCTCGATTTCTTCGACCTTCACACGTCGATTTTCGAGGATCATTCTCTCCACACAGGCCACATTGTCCTCGTTGGTCACGTCTGACGGCCGTCATCTTCAAAGGCCCCACGACCATGGCGGAACTCCCTATTCCAGCGAGCAATGGTTGCATAGGCAGGGGCGTTGTCGGTGTACACTGCAGCCATGCGTTCATGGATCTCTTTTGCATTCTTGCTTTTCTTGGTCAAAAATTTGATCACTGCGCGGTGCTCAACCTTCTCTATTGTTGAAAAATTTGTGACTGACGATCTGCGATCAGCTACTGCTTCTTAAATAGACGAGGCAGGAGCGTGCGGCTGCAGGTCCTGACTTGTCATAAATTGTCCTAGCACCTCTACAAACAGCCATCTTCACTCTTGCTCTGTTTTGCCCTACCGATTCGCAAAACTTATTGACCGCCCTTCGTATTTATATATATATATATATATATATATATATATATATATATATATATATATATATATATATATATATATATATATATTTCCATGTGTGAAAGAAAACGTTCCGTCAAACAACCATAAAGTTCTACTTTTCCTGCACGTGTCATTAAAATGTCTTCTCCATTGCTTGTAGATGTGCCGAAATGGAAGTGAAAAGAATTGAGATCTCTGCGTGGGGGACACAACAAGTCAAAGATCGCGAAGGGGCTCAACAGTCACCGGATGTCCGTCCACATAATCGCGGAGACGTTCAGGAACGGGGAAGACCTCAAAGATCGACCTCGTTTAGGCAAACCTCAAGTTGTACAACGGTTTGGCTGTGAGGAAGGCCCTCGAAAGTGCTCTGAAGCTCAAAATGACTCCGTTCGCGAAGAAGAAGTACATTTTGGTGGCCCCGGTGTCCAGGGCTGTCAAGGAGGAGGAGGATGGTGAAGGCATGAGGTGCGTTGAAAGGCCTCTTCTCAACGACCGTATGCGAGAACAACGTCGGGGGCGCTGTCGTCGCCTTCTCAACGACTTGAAGAGTCATGGCAATCGAATTCTCATTTTTTTTTTCTGACCAAAAAACCTTCACAGTCGATCCTGTTATCAAGAAGCAGAACGACAGCTGCTAAGCTTAGGCCAGGACGTCTCCGAGGTCCGCTACGTATCCACGACCAAACACCCGGTCTCCGTCATGATGCTCAGCATCTTGGCTTTGAATGGCAATAAGATGCCGCCGGTGTAGTTCGCGGGCAGCTACAGGTTCACCGCTGCCGATTACAAGGACATCCTCGTCATCAAAGTCTTACCCTGGGTGAGAAAAATCACGAAGAAGGCGGAGTAAGACTTTCAGCAGGACGGTGCCCCGGCTCACATGGCCTAGACCGTTCAAGAATGGTTGGGATCGAAGGATTTTTGGTGGCCACAGTCGCCCGACCTTAATCCCCTCGACTACAGCGTGTGGAGGCAGGTCGTGGGCAAGACCTGCATGGTCCACTACAGCAACGTCAACGAGCTGAAGTCCTCCTTCAACCGTCTGTGGCCCAGCATGAGGAACGACTTCGTCCGCAACGTGTGCACTGCCTTCGGGTCTCGCCTGGGGCGTGTTCGCCAGGCGCGAGCTCAAAACTATCATGACAAGTGCTGGAAAAGTAGAACTTCAAGTTTGTTTGACGGAAATTTTTCTATTACACGCATAAGCCTCTCAAAAAATAAAAAACCCCGAGTGTAACAGAACGTTTGCAAAACTCCGTATGTAGCGTTGAGGCAGCGACGACCATTGGTGGATACACTGATACATCGCCAAACATCATCGATCATATAATCAATCATAACATTGCTATCATTCTCTCGGGTCACGAAAGTTTCTAAAATTGCTGTTTGGTGTCGAAAACATAGTACCCCTCCCCCCTTCGCCTACCCTTCACCAACGATGATAGGCCCCTTTAGTTGTCGGACTTGGAAGCGTTTGCATACTGATCTTTATGTGCACTTCATCGGTTGTGGAATCTTGTCCACGATGCGAGAGACGGAGAGAAAAACTTATCTAAATACAATGACTTAGTATAAGTAAATCAACGTGAAGTAAATAAATCGAACTGACCTAAAGCTCAACCTAACAACCATAACCCAACATACTCGCCTAAATAAATCAACGCTACCTAACCTCCTTCCGACAGTGCCAAAAGCTCTTGATTCCGAGACTCCGACCTCGCAGCACCTAAACAAGAAATGACTTCATCTTACCAAAGGAGACACTTGAAATAATGGATTCCGAGAGGGTGGAGTCAAAAGTGTTATGGCGGAAGATAAGCAGCACTCAAAGAAAGCGGAAGACTCTTTGTTCCTTGTTTGACGGATGATGAATCAAGCATTGAGGAGGGTGAATTAAAGGGTGATTTTCTCTTCACTCCAAAAAATTATACTATTTAAGAAAGAGGAAACCAACGAGGGCATTATCGACACAAAGTGTCTTGAGGGGTGTAAGGAAAGAAACCCGTCACGTTGGGAAAGTGCCACAAATGTGTAGAAGGTTATCTTAATA
The DNA here is from genome assembly GCA_963969495.1 of Ceratothoa steindachneri. Lineage (NCBI taxonomy): Eukaryota > Metazoa > Arthropoda > Malacostraca > Isopoda > Cymothoidae > Ceratothoa > Ceratothoa steindachneri. The sequence continues at coordinate 143,678,300 of OZ018319.1, forward strand.
AAAAAAAGACTACCTGGGGAGGAGGGGGGGGGAGTAATTCTCATTAACGTGGCTCGAAGGTCCCGTGGTAAGAAAGGATAAGGTACTCAATCTAACTAACGATGGCATTTACTCACTGGAGTGTGGAAAGGGATAAAGCAAAATCTGGATATCAAGAATAGGAATAGTAAAAAAAAAGGTTAGAGAGAACAAATGCGTCGATAGCAAATGTATCAACCACAACCAGTGGTTGGGGGGAGTTCGTACATCTAAGACAGGTACTCAAATATACGAACTTTAGAATCCCTCTGAGAGGCGGAAGAACGAATTGTATTTTTTTCTGCCATCTGTCGATTACGTCCAAGGGCACAAGTCACCGCAACCAAATAGTACCTTATCTCTATGGTAGATAAAATACAAAAACCTTATCTCTATGGTAGAATAAAAATAAAACCTTATATTTATGGAGGATTAAAAACAAAAACCTTATTTATATGGCAGATTAAAAACAAAAAAATTATCTCTATGGTAGATTAAAAACAAAAACTTATCTCTATCGTAGATTAAAAACATAAACTTTATCTCTATGGTAATTTAAAAACAAAAACTTTATCTCCATGGTAGATTAAAAACAAAAACTTTATCTCTATGGTAGATTAAAACAAAAACCTTATCTCTATAGTAGATTAAAACCAAAAACCTTATCACTATGGTAGATTAAAAACAAAAACCTTATCTCTATGGTAGATTAAAAAACAATAAACTCACTATACAAAAACAAGTGAAAGTAAACTAAAGTAAAAAACAAACAAAAATCAAAACAAAAGCAAAAACAAGGAAGCACGCTCCGGTGCCGGGAAGAACCTCCCCCCCTTCTGCGCGTAAGAGCGTGCGGCCACCGCCAAAGATAGTCGACTAAAATGGAGGCCACACTCCTCTAAAAAGTAAAAAAGTAAACAAATCTTTGCGCCCAAACCGTCCTGAGTAGCGAAATGTAAAATGCTACAAATAAAGCGCAGATTAGTGAATGCCACCAACCAGGAAGAGTGAAAGAGAAAAGATGCATGGAAGAAGCTGAGGATGTAGCATCGAACAAGCGTTGAAAGAGAACCTCCTTTGGAAACAGAAGCTTTGAAAGAGAACCTCCTTTGGAAACAGAAGCATTGAAAGAGAACCTCATTTGAAAATAGAAGCTTTGAAAGAGAACCTCCTTTGGAAACAGAAGCGTTGAAACAAAACGTCCTTGGGAAACAGAAGCGTTGAAAGAGAACCTCCTTTGGAAACAGAAGCGTTGAAAGAAAACCTCTTTGGAAATAGAAGCGTTGAAAGAGAACCTCCTTTGGAAACAGAAGCGTTAAAAAAACCTCCTTCGGAAACAGAAGCTTTGAAAGAGAACCACCTATGGAAACAGAAGAGTTGAAAGAAACCTCCTTTAGAAACAGAAGCTTTGAAAGAAAGCCTCCTTTGGAAACAGAAGCTATGAAAGAGAACCTCCTTTGGAAACAGAAGCTTTGAAAAAGAACTTCCTTTGGAAACAGAAACGTTGAAAGAAAACCTCCTTTGCAAACAGAAACTTTGAAAGAGAACCTCCTTTAGAAACAGAAGCTTTGAAAGAGAACCTCCTTTGAAAACAGAATCTTTGAAAGAGAACCTCGTGTGGAAACAGAAGCGTTGAAAGAAAACCTCCTTTGGAAACAGAAACATTGAAAGATAACCTACTTTGGAAACAGAAGCTTTGAAAGAAAACCTCTTTTAGAAACAGAAGCGTTGAAAGAGAACCTCTTTTGGAAATAGAAACGTTGAAAGATAACCTCCTTTGGAAACAGAAGCTTTGAAGAGAAACTCCTTTGGAAACAGAAGCATTGAAAGAGAACCTAGTTTGGAAACAGAAGCTTTGAAAGAGAACCTCCTTTGGAAACAGAAGCTTTGAAAGAAAACTTCTTTGGAAACAGAAGCTTTGAAAGACAACCTCATTTGGAAAAAGAAGCTTTGAAAGAGAACCTCCTTTGAAAACAGAAGCGTTGAAAGAAAACCTCCTTTTGAAACCGAAGCTTTGAAACAGAACCTCCTTTGGAAACAGAAGCTTTGAAACAGAACCTCCTTTGGACACAGAAGCGTTGAAAGAGGATCTCCTTTGGAAACGGAAGCGCTGAAAGAGAACCTCCTTTGGAAACAGAAGCGTTGAAAGAGAACCTTCTTTGGAAACAGAAGCTTTGAAAGAAACCTCCTTTGGAAACAGAAGCGTTGAAAGAGAACCTTCTTTGGAAACAGAAGCGTTGAAAGAGAACCTCCTTTGGAAACAAAAGCGTTGAAAGAAAACCTTCTTTGGAAACAGAAGCGTTCAAAGAAAACCTCCTTTGGAAACAGAAGCTTTGAAAGAGAACCTCCTTTGGAAACAGAAGCTTTGAAAGAGAACCTTCTTTGGAAACAGAAGCTTTGAAAGAGAACCTACTTTGGAGACAAAAGCGTTGAAAGAGAACCTCTTTTGGAAACAGAAGCGTTGGAAGAAAACCTCCTTTGGAAACAGAAGCTTTGAAAGAGAATCTCCTTTGGAAAAAGAAGCGTTGAAAGAAAACCTCCTTTGGAAACAGAAGCATTGAAAGAAAACCTCCTTTGAAAACAGAAGCGTTGAAAGAAAACTTCCTTTGGAAACAGAAGCTTTGAAAGAGAACCTCCTTTGGAAACAGAAGCGTTGAAAGAGAACCTCCTTTGGAAACAGAAGCTTTGAAAGAGAACCTCCTGAAAATAAAGAAAAAAGAAAATAACACTAAACAAGAGGAAGAGCGACATGCATAAAAACAATGTCAACAGACCTAAGTCACGTGCTCTCACTTATTCTGACTTATGACCTTACGACCTTCCAGACTTTAAATAATTCCCGGACTAACCTTGGAAGGACATTATCAATTATATCATTCAAAGCAAAATGTAAAACAACAAAAGGGTTCGGAATTTCGTTAGAATCGGCCGAATAGATACGATGTTATTCCCCAAAAACTCATTGAAATGTCAAATGGTAACCATCCGATCGTCCGGCCTACGGATCGACATAGTAACCTATAGAGTCGCACGCGACTAAAAACATGGAGGCAATATTGATGAGAGGGATGACTCCTCTTAGGGTCTAGGTGATTTAATTAGTTAGTTCTCTCTCTAAGCTTTTGTTTATCATTAATTATCAACTTGTACACTTCGGCAATCCACTAAAACATAGAGGGCAAAGGGGCACCGCATCTCCCCCATCGTGCTCCATCTCTCATCCAAACGTGTGGCTACACGATCGCCCTCGTCTATGTCCTCTGAGGTGCTTCCGACGATGCCAATTTGTTCAGTGCTGTTCAAGGATACGCGGGGGGAGGGGCGGGTATATAATGAGAGGAGATTTTCCTTCGTTTGACAAGGTGTCATTAAAATTGCGAGCCCTACTTGCCTCTAATAATTTTCTCTTTGGACTTGTGCTTATACACATCTTAGTTTTGTGAATACAGATTTGGATGTCTGGCGTCAAGGCACGGGTTCGATCCCAGCGAGTGCGGACAAAAAAACAACTTACAGCGGAGTCAATAACACCATTATTATTTCCCTTCCTGTGTTCACTACATGACATACACGCTCTCTCCTCTGTTCTGGAACCCTGATGGATTATGTGACCTATGAGGACGGGGCACTCATATCCACATAGTCTCCATTGACGCGGAATCAAGGAGGGTTCTATGATCGCAGGTTTGATGTTAAAATATTAACCTCCTCCCGCACCTTCCCATTGTCGACGAGCACCCGGTGCCTTTTGGCGAGGGATTGTCATTTTAATCTTTATGTGTATTTCATTATTCGGTCGGGGGGATCTCTTCCACGACGCAATCTCATCCAGTCTACGAAGCATTCTCAAAAAACTTCTCGTGGCAATGCCCCTATTTGTTTCCTCTTTATAAAAAAAACTAAGGAAATTCCCTTTGTATGTGTGTGTGTTCTGATTTTTTTTTTTTTACGCTAAGTGGATTAGATAGGTTTGTTCTCCACTGAAGACATTACTTGGAGGAGGAAGTCACTTCTTTCTCACTTCTGCTTCTTAATTTGATTTAGAGAGGATGTTTTCTCTCCACACCAGAACGCAAGGATGAGCTCAGCGAACAAAATTTAAAACCCCTTCCTTACTCGCTTATTATCTCTGTTATTTCAAAAGCTACTCCTTCAAACTTGCTTATCCATCATTTGCAATTAAACTCCTCTTGTTATTAACAAATTTCACCTCTATATTCAATTTCTACGGTGTTTTTTTTTAGGTAAGTATTCTAGGAATTCTCATCGGTGGGGTAAGAAGTCTAATTTGTTTATTATTTCTTTGTCTACGTCAAGTTCCTTTTCCATTTTAAAGCTCTATCGTCAAACGACTTTTTCTACTTTATAAGTCCTTTATTCAAATTTCCAACACTAATTCAGTTTACCAACGAGCCTTGAGAACACACTATATTTTCTGAGATTTGTCTGAGAAAACCAATAAATTTCTCAATTGAAATCTTTTTCAAACTTTATATTCTTCACCAGTACATTAGGACATGCTCCTTGCATAGATGTCAATAGAATTAACAAACTTCAGTAAGAGAAGGTAAAAAGTTAGTTTTTAAAGGCAAACCTGTCGGCTTTTCAGCAATAAAACTGAGTAATTAATGGCTCTTTATGATCCCTTCACAGAATTAGCAGAAGTGCTGGTAGAGAAACAATACTTGGCAATTCGATCAGATATAGATGGATCATTGGGAAATTACCTTTGTCTACCTTTGTCCGATTTCCTCTAGATTGATTCAGCTAACGTGGACGCCCGCTGTCCCCAGGCAGCTTCTCCCCACTGACGTACTGGTCCAGTGACTCGAGAGAGTTGATGTTGTAGCTGGTGTACCCCGGTGAAGGTGGCTGGCCATCAACTATGGGCAGCCACTTGTCTAATTGGTTCTTGAAGCTCTGTTGAAATGCCTGTCAGATTCCGCAGTCTTTGTGGGACAGAGTTGAAGAGGCGTGCCCCTGTGTAGGTGAAGCTATGATGCACTATGGTCTTCATCCTTTGTGACGCCCCCTTAGTCCTCCGCACATAGCACAGGCGACCCCTTCTTGGATGGTGATTCACCTGCAGACCCACATTCGGTACCAGATGCTCCAGAATATTCTAAACGTATATTATGATGTAGCTTTCGCGTCGTCGCTGGAGAGAGTACAGTCCCAACTGTTGCAGCCGTTCTCAATAGTTGCACTGTTGCAGTCCATCTATTCGGCTAGTAAATGTTCGCTGGCTTGCTTCTAACTTGATAATGTCTCCTGTCCTGAAGGAAAACTAAAGCTGGCAATAATACTCAAGTTTCGGGAGCACTAGTGCTTGTCTGGAATGTTCGGAGCATCCAGCCTGAGAGCTTCCTGGCGGTTTCAAAGATCTCTTTGATGTGGTGAGAGAAAGTCATGTCACATCTCATATGCACCCACAGGTCTTTAACGTGTGCTTTCCCAGCAATGTTATGAGAGCTGACTTCATAGCTGGTCGAGTTTTTAATTTCTTGTAGGGGGCCATATCGTAACAGCTCGAATTTACCCGTGTTGAGCGCCATGTTATTCTTTTTTGCCCAGGCTATAATTCTGCCTAGGTCCTCCTGTAGTAGGGTTGTATATTCTCCTCTCCTGATCTTCCTGGTTATCCTGGTGTCGTCAGCGAAGGACGTAGTATGGGGGTGCTGTAGATCTTCATCTATGTCCTCTATCATCACCAAGAATAGCAGTGGACCCAGGACAGAGCCTTGAGGAACACCACTTATTACATTACTGGGCTCTGATAGCATTCCATTAACAGTTACCTGTTGCGACCGGTTGGAGAGGAAACTGTGTAGCCACTTTCCTAACCTCCCGCAGAACCATGCACTCTCAGTTTGTAGAGTACATTACCATGATCTACCTTGTCAAAGGCTTTAGCAAAATCAAGGTAGATTACATTGGTATTGCTGCCTTGTTGGATGTAATCTAGTACAGTTTCATAGTGCAGTAGCAACTGCGAGAGGCAGGAACGGCCCTTTCTGAACCCATGTTGGTCATCATTGAAGGCGCTTATGGATTCCATATAAGCTACCACTTTGTCGCGTATGATTTTTTTAACAATTTTTATGAGGTGGGATCTTAATGTTACAGGCCTGTAGTTCTTGGCGAAGCCTTTATTGCGACTTTTGTGAATGGGTATAACAATACCCAACTTAAGGGCAGGTGGTATGATGCCCGAATGAAGAGATTGGGACCACAGTAGCTGGAGAGGCTTTGCTAGCTCTTCCTTGCATTTTTTTAACAGTAAGGCATGAAAACCATCCGGGCCAGCAACTAAATTTGACCTTATGCTGTCAATGGCTGTGATTATGTCCTCAGTTGTCACCTCAATGTTTAATAAGCAGTTTGGATCCGCTCTGGGTTCACCGAAGAATTCATCTGGATCTGCTACCTTTTTGTTCTCATCTGGACGACTGTAGACATTAGTGTACTGTTTACTAATTATATCTGCTATTTTATTTTTTTTGGGGGGGTCATTTTCTAATCCACCGTCTCCATTTATTAGGGGGACAATTGGTGAGAAACTTTTCAGTTTCTTTTTGTCATAAGAGAAAAATAAATTTGTGTTATTCTTGATATTGGAGACTGCTTGTAGTTCCTCTCTTCTCTTCTGTTCTTCATGTGACTTGAGCAATTTTTGTTCCGCTCTCTTGATTTCCTCTTCCACTTTTTCAGACTTTCTCCTGTATAATGTTTTTCTGACCTGCTTCCGTAGGCTTGATCTTCTCTTCATTAGGATTCTTCTTTCGCTAAGAATCTCTTGCTTCCTTTTGTTTTTGCTCTTTGCAGGGAAGTATTTCTTGCATACATCGTACGTTACTTTTAGCAGGACATTAAGTATATGGCTCTCGTTCTGGTTATTCAAAGTATTTTCCCAGTCCACCTGGTTCAGTTCATACTATATTTGCTGCCAGTTTGTTTCTGAGTTGTAGAAATTCAGATCATACATACCGGTAGATTGGTTTCTGTGTGCAGTTTCCCTCCGAGTACCAGTATTTTTCTGATAATTTCCTGGCAGCGTAATTAGGCCTTTGATTAGTTTGTGGTCTGATAGTGCAGTTTCTGATGCTTCATATGAGTGCATAATATTATGGTTGTTGCTTATAATCAGGTCCAATATATTACCTCCTCTTGTTGGTGCTCTAATGAACTGCGTCAGGTAATGGTCCTCGATGACTGCAAGAAAATCCTCCGCTTGTCTCCTGTCATCAGCAGTTCCTCCTTTAACAGTGAAGGAATCCCAGCAGACATGAAGAAAATTAAGGTCTTCCATCATGAGGACATCTATTGATGGGTTTGGCTGCTCATTCAAAATTGCTCCTAGGTTATTCGTCACATCCCTAAATTTTTCAGCAGTTGTGTTTGGTGGACGGTATACATTAATTCAGATTAAATTTGTCTTCTCAAGATAGAGAGAAATCATTTATGTTGTATTGTTGGAGAAAGTAACCAGCATCTTTGTGTCCTGAGCCATTTTATTTTTTAAGTAGATAGCTACTCCCCATGGCTTCTCTCTTTCCGATCTGTCCTGAAGATAGTGTATCCTTGCAGGTTGACTTCTATGTCTTTTATTCCATCCTTTAGGTGTGTTTCTGTAAGCGCCTGGAAGGATATTTTTTCTAGGCTTGCCATTTCTTGCAACATTGGGACCTTTCTTTGATTACATCTTGGGTAAAGGCCCCGAAGGTTCCCTTCATAGAAGGCTGTTAGTGGTGGGTGCAGCAGCTCCTCTCTCTCTGTTTCTTCTCTAGCCTGTCTGTCCGCTCGATTAGACATTACACCATTGTTTGGATTTTGAAGATGCAAGTCTCTAAAAAAGCCAGTTCACTGTCCTTGTTCCAGTGAATCGTCTCTTGGGCAGGCTGAGTCCAGGAGTCTCTAGGCCAACTGCTCTGATTGTTGTTTCCATGTTTCGTGTTACTTTGGTTAGGCACTCCTTGATTCCTCGGTGAAGTTGGCGTCTCTCCTGATGGTGTAGTTGTTGGCCTCGGGTCTGATTTTCTAGGAGTTTTAGATGTCCCCTTTAGATGCTACATTTTGCATTCCTGGCCCACCTTTATACATTCTCTTTTGTATAGGGAGCTCTTGCAAATGAGGGGGTGAAAATCCTTGCAGCGAAGACCAAGCTTACACCCAGTTCGATTGTCTAATCCATGTTTTAGGAATTTGGCACACGGCTTAGGGTGTTTGTACCTACAATTACTACCTTTTAGCCCATGCCGACATTTGTTTCTCTCATAGAAGTAACATATTTTGCTTACTGTACCGTCAGTGTTTTCCCTTTCCCTCGGTGTTCTCTCTTCCTGACTAGGCCTAGTCTCCTGAGTTGTAGATGTTTGTGGTTGCTCCTCTGGTTCTGGATCTTGTGGGAGTGGAGGTGCTGACGGGGCATTCTCTTGGAGCCCAGGGGTTGGGGTAGAGCTTTGCAGCTCATCTACATGTGTCTGGGTGGCAGGTTCTTCCTCTGGTTCCTTGTTGCCTCCCTGCCTCCTGATGGCCTGCTGTGCTTATTCTGTATCTTTGTTCCACTCAATATCACTCAGCACTTTGGTAGTAAAACACTTTTTACAGGTGCATTTTCTGTTAGTTTTAAGCAGGCACATTAGTTGGTAGATTGGCAATTTTGAACAGAAGTGTATCCAATCTTTACAATCATTGCATTGCAGAGTGTGTGTTATATCATCATCCAAACTGCATGCAGCACATTTGTTTTTGTCTGTTTGGGGTTGTGTGGGGGTAGCCATGTTTTTTTTAATTACTTTGTTTTATTAATTTTAATTAATTATGGGTCTATATTTAGGGAGTTTTTCTTCAGCAGAAGAGTTATATAAAATTAGTTGGAATGATCTGTTTGTTTAAATCTGGTATAATAGTAAGAAAACTAACTCCAATTAAATTAAAGTGATTGTTAATAAGGTTCCTTTTGTCCCTGGAAGCTCGACCAACTATACAAATAACGAATATTTGTAAGCAAATAAACAACCTGAGAAGTAAAAGATATATGTAAGCAAATATGACAGAAAAAAGCAAATTGTAAAATACACTTAAATTTCAAGCGTTCGTTTAATCACAAACAAACAAAAATCTTTTAGAGAAAATACTTAATTTGGGCAGAAAAAAAAATCCAAATTAAACATGATCTTCGCGGTGCTCTCAATCGTGACCTTCCAGTCCTCACAGCGGACTGAGCCGTTGGGAGCAAAGGAACACATACACGAGCGACACTATCAATATACAAACGCACAAACAAACCATGCATAATCGAAACAAAAAAACCCACGAACTATCGATATACAAAGACACAAATAAATGAACTATCCTTACACGAACACATAAACGAACGAACTATTAATATGCAAGCAGGAACAATCAAGCTATCGACATATAAACGTACATACGAACAAACCATGGCTATACGAAGGCACGATGAACGAGCTATCGATATGCGAACACACAAACGAACGTACCACCATCACATACGAACGTACAGTTGAATAGATTAGGAGATAACAAGACCTCCCTTCACCACCTTAAGAATTTAGACTGCCAAAATCTGGAGCAAAAACGCCATCATAAAAGGACAAAGGCGCTTAAGACATTGCGACTCATGCTTGACCGCTTAAGAACGAAACACTCATTGAAAGGGGGGGGGGGGGCTGTAGGAGAGGCAATACCCTGGCTACAACTAAAACCTGGAGTAGCAGTATGCCCTCCCGACCCTAGTGCTCCAAGTAGTGCTCTCTATATTTTTCGCGCCTGTTTAGACCCAGCAAAGGGGAAAAGAGGGCATTAACATTATAAAAAAACTCATTAACGCTAAACTTCCCTTACGACCTAACTCAACCAGAAGCCACACTTAAGGGCATCTCCGTCCGGAGGTTTGTGAAATGCTCAAGACCAAAGTGGTAAGGATAGGCTAAGTGAAAATGTCAGGAAGATATACCACTCCAGTAGCCTAGGTAGGAGACTAGTTCCGGGCGTTCGGAAGTGAGAAGGTCACGCAACTCTCCAAGACCTTCCGTTTGAGTTCGTACTTCTGAATACGTGTGTACTTCTTCCGAACTTGTTCCTTGAGTAATACGCCCGTCCGCCCCATGTTTATAGTTTGCGAGATTTACTTTTGTATTCGAAGTCATCCTCGAACCTTTTCAAGGACGATGCAATCGTTGGTTACCCAGACTCATTTTTGTTCTAATATCTCCGCGGGTGGTTAAAATGCGCGCTACAGACTTGTGATGGCTGTAGGTTTTGTAGTAATAAAAAAGAGGAACCACAAGATCTTCTTCACGAGTATGGTTCAAGAGAGGTTTGTCCAAAAAGTGTTGAAGTTAGTGGATGTGAATTGGTATGGAAGATACATAGCACAAAATTACCACTTGGGCCATAAGGAACTGGGTCAATAATACCAGTCAAGTTGATCCAAATCCTCAACTGTCCACGCGGAAAGAAGTGCTAAAGGGTTCATTTAAAAGGAATGGTACTGTCATACGCTTAAGTACATTTAGAATGGTACCTACCTATGCTTAAGTAACTCTGATAAGAATTGCATTGCCCTACAATTAACTAATTTAACATCTACAGTCATGACCAAATGTTTTGAGACACCTGTATCTTTTCCGATAAGAAAATTAATAAACCAAATCGAGCATTGCATTTTATTTTAGTATGTTTGTATCATAATTGGAAGGTGAAATATAAAAGAAATGGAGCCCAGACCCACTTTATTAATAAATACATTCAATTGATGCGCCCAGTCAATGTTTGCAACGATGTCTCTTGTTCTTTAGGCCTATTTCTATTCGATTTGGAATGCTGGTGCCCAAATTTGTGAGGATATCTCGACTGACATTTCTCCATTGTTGTTCAATAAGCACCGCTAACTGCTGAAAATTGGATGGTTTCTGCTTATCAATGGCCAGTTTGATTTTCGTCCACAAATTTTCTATTGGGATCAAATCTGGCGAATTCCAGGGCCAAGGTCCTGAAGGTTCGATGTTATTTTCAGTCAAGAAATTTAGTATTGCCTTTGCGCTATCATGCTTGGAAACACAAATATCGTCCTCAAAGAGGAAAAAGCTGTTGATGAAGCAAGTTTGGTACCATTTTGAATCCATGGCAGCGTTCTTGGGCAAAATTGTTAGTGCTCCAGCTCCCTTGGCCTTAGATGAGAAACGTAAGGTTCTTCTTGGTGAGATGAAACTTTTTCGCTGCTCTTCTCGGCTTTAGAGCTTTGTCTAAATTTACGTGCTAGTAGTATTTATTCTAATATTTATATTGTTGCAGATTTTTTAAAAAGTCAGCATTAAAAAAATAAGAAATAACAGTGCATTCCTATTGCCAATCCAAAATCGCACTCTAGTCCTGTTTCTGTAGGAAGTGAATTTCAGTGACTAGCTTTGTCATTCGATCATAAAGATAAAATGGTGAAAAATATTGGTTAAATGAATTATGTTGGGTAATTATAATCTATTTCGTAATATCTTTTGCAAAAATAAATGTTCGAAACTTTATCATATACAGAAATGGTTCTTTCCAAAGAAAAGCATGCAACCATTGTTGTTCTGCATCGAAGTGTCCTGAAATCCAAAGAGATTGTTTTAAGAATAATGCAACAAGGAACACCATATTTAGGATCATTAATGACTTTAAAAATACTGGTTACATTTCTTTGAAGTAGACATCTGGATGCCCAAGTGCTTTAAGTGAACGCGAAGATAGCCTCTTAGTAAGGTCTCAGCTCAAGGATCTGGTTGCACCTTGTCATATAATAGTATTGTATTTGTTGTTTTAAGGAAGTCGGTCTGATCGTATTAATTATGAAAGACAACAATACTTCAATATTGGCTGAGTGGACGTTTTAATTACTTTATTGTTGAGAGAGTGTCACAGCGTTTAATCCGTTTTAAGGAGAGAGCCCGTTAAACACGTAAAGGATCCATTGAAACACCATAATTATCCCAAAATAAACATATATTTTAAATTGAACAATTAACTACAAAAAAAACAGTACAAATATTTATATTCACCTAATAAGTTTAACGAGGTTAACCATTCTTGAAACTGGGCCTATTACAGAATCTATTCTTGACCAAATAAAAAAAATAGAAGGCTCCACGTAAACAAACCAATTGCCGATTAGTTATTTTATCGTGACCCTTTTAGATTAGCGTTAAACTTCAAATTAAATTAAACTCTTCTACTAGTAAATATGACGGGGTTCACGCACAATTGTTTCTACTTCAGTTAATTTGAGTACCGTAATAAACTCATACTAACGCAATACGAATATAAATGGTCATTCTAACTTAAATGACAGAAAGGATCAGGGGTTGCCGGATGTCACTAGATGGCTTTTCTTTCGCTTCAGGGTGTTGGAGCGGCCGATGGTAGATTTTCTTCGGGATAAGATGGAGGTAAGGGAATCCGAGGTCAAATTCTTCGGTCTTAAGATCGCAATTTGAGAGTCACTCAAGGATGACTAGTTCTTCTATTATCTTACTTGCGAAATTCCTGTTTGGTACTAGGAATATTGGTCCTGCTAAGCTTCTTATTAAGCCTGTGCATGATGCTTCGGGCTGGCACCGAACTAATCCTTCTTCTCTTGTTGCCAAATTCCTGGTTTGGCACTAGGAATGGTAATCCAGTCAGACTTCTTCTAAGTATGTACAGGATGGTTCGGTCTGGTACCGATACAAAACGTGACGTTTTAAGTTAATTCGACACTGGGGGAAGGATTGATCTTCTTAAACTGATCCTTTATCGACTCTCCTCGAGTAATCCTTTCTCTTTCCTTCAGGGGCTTATTTATAGTCTGGCGACCGCCCCATCTAAGGGGAAAGGGGCGAGGCCGCAGCGGGGAGAGCGAAGGGTGAGGCCACAGAAGGGAGATCGAGGGGTGAGGAGGGTAACACCACGATGCCCCAGTCGGCTTGTTAATTAGAGACACCACCAACCGTCACCATCCTTGTAGTTCCTTCTGACTGGCACCGCTTTTTGGTGGTTTAACCACGGGCCTACGGATCTCATAGGTAATTGGATTTTTTGAGCGCTGTTTAAGGGCCTTTGATGGTCACCTTAACACATCAGCTCGCTCCAACTACCTATGCGGCGGGGAGATCAAGCAAGGTAGGCAGTTAGACGGTTATTCGCCGGCTAACCTTCCCACGACTCTCCACATGTGGCTCGATTCTCTTGCTTTCTCCGCAAAGGGGGGGTGGGGACTTTAATGTATACGTCCGCCTGGCCCTCCGGGAGGGTTTATGTTGTAATTCCTCTACACACCTTATGCCAATCTTGTTGATGATTGTAAAGAAGCAGGTGTGAACGCCTCAACGTGCAAAGTAGGTCGGAGATATTTCGACAAAGGTCTCAAGTCAAAAAGAGCTGCGAAGCAACCACATCTCACCAAGATGAACCTTACACTTTTCATCTAAGGGAATTTGGGCACTAGCAATCTTGCCCAAGAACATGGCCATGAACTCAAAATGGTATCAAAACGTTATTCATCAGCACCTTTTTCCAACAGCTCAAGACCGATTTGGGGATGATAACTATATTTTTGAGCATGGTGGACCACCTTGCCATAAAGCAAAAGCAATAACAAAGTTCTTGGCTGAAAATAACATCAAACTTTTGGGAGCTTGGCCCGGGAATTTGCCAGATTTGAGCTCAATAGAGAATTTGTGGGTGATAATGAAACTGGCAGTTGATAAACAGAAACCATCAAATATTGAACAGTTGCGGTAACATTGAAAAAAAAATAAAGCAAAATATCAGTCAAGATATCATCACAACTTTGGTCTCAAGCAGTCCGGAAGAACAAAAGGCATCATAGTAATTGATTGTATTTTCTAATGAAATGGGTTTGGCTACTAATTTTTTTGTATAAATTATCTGTAAATTATGATATAAACATACTGAAACAAAATGCAACGTTTGATTAGTCCTATTAATTTTATTATATAAAAAATACAGTAGTCTCAAAACTTTTTACCATGACTGTATGTAATACGGCCAACATGAGTCACTCGACGATTTCGCGTGGCCAACAGTGGTATATGCAATATTAATTATACTATGTAATAATGGTCAATTTTATATGATTCATTTCATGTTTTATATGCAATTTTGCCGCTAAGTTCAAATATTACCTCAGTTTTAATAAATCACTAATATTTGTAGATATTTTCTTAGTTTTATAATATAGGTAATCTTCTCCTAGAGCGATATGTCTAATTCAATTTATTACGATTTTGTAAAGATATTGAGACAGTAACATGTGCATTTTCACGTATTACAACGTATTTATGAACTTAGAGAAAATCAGAACAAAAAATAAAGAAAGATATTTACATTAAAGGTGCTTTAAAGAGCGTGCTTTTCTAGTGTGAACGCTTTTATCTTTTCTGACTAGAGACCCTATATGTATAATCTTCCCTCATAGCAATATCCCATCTTCCTTGATATCTTCTCTCTATTGTTTCGATGTCCTGATGGAATCTCTCACCATGCTCCTCACTGACATCACCCGAGATTTCACCAAAGAAAAACTAGATGTGAATGCAAAAAATACACCTTCAAAGACATACGACAGCCTAAGTCCTTGAAGTTCTCAATAAGCTTTGCTACCAGCTGCTTGTAGTTTGAATCTAGATTATTTCAAGAATCCATGAACTACTACAATGAAGTGCACTCCATGCTTCTCTTTCGGCTTTGGTCATCGCTCTTTCACGTTTCTCAGACTTTAACGTTCCGTTTAATTGTGGCCCAACAAATATACTTACTGCCCTTGATCTTACTTAGCTTCAGAAAGCTTTAGAAACATGATATGAATCTCTTGAAAGGTTTCACCCCCCAAATCTAAGGCCATTACAAACTGTTTTATCAGTTTCAAATGAAACTTGTTGCGATGACCTGATGGAATCTCCCCAACTTACAATTATAGCCTACATATGGGCCTATATTACATCTGACATACCTTTGCAAGGATGGGAGAGGGTATAAGAACTCTGTGGGAACAGGTTAGAGTGGAATTGTCATTTAGAATATATTAATTATTGCTTTTATAACTTTCTATTATTGCCTAAATTCTATATTTGGTCTGAGGTGCTAAGTTGAGATGTAAAACTGAATTTTTAAAGAACTGTATGCTTCATCCCCCCTCCCCCAAGCATAAAGTTTATAAGAAGAGAGATGGTCATAAAATGTTTAAGAAAGAAGTGAATGTGTGGATAAATCGCCCAATATCCACCTGCGGGCGTTAGGGACGGGATAGCAAGCAATCCTCAAGAAGTCAGCCCCAACATGGTGGTCCATATCACATCTGACATCACCTTGCGGGGAGTGGAGGATGGTATATGAACTTTATGGTAATAGGTTAGAATGAAAAGGTTAGGGGAATAACTTTAAAAAATGCAATTCTAAGGTGGCAAATAGTACACGGGTTATGTTGTTGTTTAGGTATGGTTTTCGTTACAAATTTACGCCGTCTGATTGGGTACTTACAATTTAATGTTGGATCTGTACCACCAATCGCTACATGGCAGCTAACAATACCCAATGTAACCTCCTGTAATGAGTGGATTCTTCTTCTCGGGTTCACCTTTCCCACAGTGAACCGAAGGCAGGTTCTGGAGAGTTGCGTATCTTACTTTTAAATTTGATTTTCTAATCTATTAAATGATTTTACTATTGTGTGTGTGTTAATGGTAAGTCAATTTAGGCTCGTGTCACGCTCAAAGATGAGTGATACTTTATTATTTTGTCGTGGTGTCTCCCTTCTCGTCAAATATTCACATGTTGTATGTAACTCTTTTGTTGCTCTTATAAAAACTTTCATATCCTTTTAAGTTTAAACTCATTTCAGATGCAATCGTGCAGACTTATTATCAAATATAATTATCAAAATCCTTCTTTATTCCTAATTTCAAGCCATTCAAAACGAGGGACTTAGCGACCTGAAGCTAACCTCTCTTTCAACGCGGACCTTTTGCAGTCTGACGCAAATTTCCTTTATCAAACTTTTTAAAACTTTTATTTTCAAATATTCAATCTTGTTCTCACGAGGGATTCTGCACTATGCAGCAGCCCTTCTAATCAAACATTAACCCATTTTATTTTCAAATATTCTAACTTATCAAACAGAGGATACCTACTGAAGCAAACCTTTCTTTAAATTTTCGATTATTTTATTTTCAAAGTTCAAAGAATCAAGTTCCTTATTTCTATAACTACCTTCTAACTAACGAGGGAATTTGGGACTCAACTCGTCTCAAAGCATCTCTGAAGAAGGCATTTAAATCAATCCGGCCTCCTCCTATCTCCTCTATAGTCTATTCTCTAACCCAGTACGATGTGTCCCTGACTTCGAAGAGATCGAATTAACACACCAAAATTTTATTTCTCCTAACTTCACCACAATACAAAATATGGGAGGAAAATGGCATCAGACGAGTCTTGGGTTAGTCTTTTTCCAGACATGAGTCCCAGCGAAGACGGGTAGATTATTAGTGGTAAAGACTACATCAAAGATTTAACAATATAATCAGAATTGTTAAATCTTTTCCGACAAACCAGGTCAGAAATGTCTAAAACTAGAGTTTCAAAACACAATGAAAACACAGCATTTCATAACATCATCACAAAAATCGCATAACATAATATTACATGACATAACATAATTTGTCCTAACTCCATCAGTAAATTTTTAAACCTTTAACATGGTTCGAATTGTCTTCAACTTTAAATTTTCAAATTCATGACCATAAATAACATGGTAAAAAATGGCCCAAGCTAAAAACAGAATAAATCTCATTAAAATAACATAACATTGCCAAAATGCTTCGAGCTAAAATGTTAAACTCATTAACATGAGATAGCATAACATAACGTGAGCAAAAAATGCCACAAACTGAAAAGGAACATTGTATCAAATAACAAACCTCAATTGTCCATAAATTGCGTCTGTTTTTAAAATTCCCCAATGAATACGTGAGAACGAATTATGGGATACGAATATTTTTGCTCGTTCGTAGGTGAGAGCACTCTTGCCCGCAAAGACGAACATTTGCGTTCGTAGGTTTGAATATGTCTTTGCAAGTGTCAGTACATATCTTTAAAGGTGCAAGCATTACTATCCGTATGTGCGAACGCATGCGCTCGCGTGTATGAGGAATTCCGCTAGTAGGTGAGCACTTACATTCCTAAATGTGAACACTTATCCTCGTAGCAAAAATTACTTATTTTCGTAGGTGCGGGTACTTATGGTCGTATGTGTAAGCACTTATATTAGGTAGTTTACATCAGTTTCGTTTTTAGAAATATCTTATCATTTTCATCGAATTTAAATATATTTTTTGTTTAATAACAATATTATGGCATGTTATTAGAGTAGAGTGGTTGAATACTTTAGTCACTTGCTAAATTTGTTCATTAGCAATCTAATATATATATTTCCGAAAGTCTGTTTGCATTTATATATATATATATATATATATATATATATATATATATATATATATATATATATATATATATATATATATATATATATATATATATGAAAAATTATTGCCGTAACACAATTAATTATGTGGTTAAAAGGCTATATTAGGCAGACAGTCTTCATCGAAGCCCTCGAAAGGAGCTCTTCTCACATACACGAGAAGGTAACACTTAAAATAGGCGTTCTCTCAGATAGCCTATTTTAAGTGTTATATATATATATATATATATATATATATATATATATATATATATATATATATATATATATATATATATATATATATATATATATATATATATATATATGCAAAGAATCTCGCAGGATAATGAAAGTCGGATTCCAAGTACTTTCGAACTTGTTCAGTTTATTCTCAAAGAATAACGAAAAATTTTACAAAGGTGGTATATATATATATATATATATATATATATATATATATATATATATATATATATATATATATATATATATATGAGAAACAACAGAGTAATGCCCCGCCCATGTACAACGAAAGGACACAAAATAGAAAAATATTATCAAAGACGGATATGAAGTATAAAACCAAATACATAAGGCCTACTTCCGGAAATTCCTACTGGTGAGCAAAGAATGTAGACATTTATGTCACAAAAATAAGTACATACACACGTAATTGTGAATACATAAAAATAAACGAGAGAAACATAACTAAATTAATAAGTCAAAGGGCTACGATTTAAAATGGACAATTTCGTTATAAATAAGCCTTTTAATAGCATGGTCCAGTTTAAAGAGACCGGCGAATATCTTAAAATTAGGCGAGGAATTAATGACTGAGCATTCGACAATATTTATTTGAACAAAGTCATCAGATTTGTAAATAAATTGAGGCAAATTCCAATTGAAAGGGTGACTGTTTTCAGATAAATGGACAAAGAAAGCGCTGCTGCATTCTCCCCTAATAATATTGTATTTATGTTGCGTCAAACGTACACTTGATAATTTACTGGTTTGCCCAAAGTATTTGTCGAGGAATTATGGCTGTACAACCTTGTCCGTGGGTCCATACACGCATAAATAGGCGGCGGAAAGCGGAGAGGCCGCACGTGAATGAAGAGTGAGGAGATAGGCCTCGCTCCAGTTCAATGGGAGGCTCAAACAAAATAGGGGTGGGGCGTAAGCGAGTGCGTGATGTTGGCCTTAAAGGGTTGGTACAATTCCAGGATTCATTCAAGATTATTTAAAGAGACTATCCCCAAATAAATGATTTAATTATAACAAAGAAAAGGTAATCATAAAAGATATATACACGGGTCAAGATTGAGGTAATATGCAATTGTAATGAGCAGATAGGACATGGACTAATGTAATAGGGAAATAAAATGAGACTCGGTAATTAACAAATTATGAACAGCGGACAATAACCTCCAGGGAGGATTTAAAAAATGGGTGGAAGGAGCTTTACTTTGCATACTAGCTTCTCGGAGAAGGCGGAGGTGGTGACGGAACCAAGACTCGGATTGTACGGGATGAGAAGATCTTACAGCGCGGCGATGAGATCTTGCAATGAGAGTCGATTACCTCAAGGAAGATCGAGATGAGGTTGGAGCAAGATAAATTACTCGTGGGCGGAATAGCGAGATACACTTAGGCTTGGGAGAGTACACTCGGACGGGGCGACGTACTTTCGTGAATGGGATGAGAGGAGTATGTCGCACGAACTCTTCGAAGAAACCGATTCACGGACTTGCCTATAGAAAATGGTTAAAAGTTCATGCTGGTGATCTCGCCGACGAGACCTTCAAACTTCAGGGGCTCGACTCGAGACGAAAGGGGAACGTATCTTCGAGGGACGTGAGCTGTACTCTTTGTAGAGTAACGGGGAACCCTGAATATATATACTCAGCCTCTTAAGTCGTTAAAAGGCCTCCGGGCACGGCTGTTCTCTCAAGTGAAATCCTGGCGCCGAACGGAATAGCTCTGTTTCAGATAAGAGTTTGAAAAGATGCTCGTCTGGCGCCAATTCTGGCCTCGAGGCAGGGTGTTGACTGGAGGCTCCTGTCTCGCAGAGGATTAATTTGTCCGCGGGTCATGGGGAGGGGGAGGGAATCGGCTAATTTGGGCAAACGCAGGTGGGGTGTCTTACCCGCTTCCACGTGAGAATCTTCGTTATTGTTGGTTCAAGGTCGTCCTCCAACAATCGACAGAATACCCACCCCCTATACTATAGTAATATCATCTATAATATCATCTATATATCGGAACCAAAGAAGGGGAAAATCGTTAATGGTGAGGAGTAAGGTAATTTACAAAAATTCCATGTATATATATATATATATATATATATATATATATATATATATATATATATATATATATATATATATATTAGAAAGAACAGGAGAAGACGATATTATTCGTTTTACACTTTTATCTTTGTGGGTGTGTATTCATAATTTAACTTATGTGCATATATATATATATATATATATATATATATATATATATATATATATATATATATATGACCGCTATAGAAGGCTACTTATAGTGACCTTAAAAGCCAACAAAGGTCACCATTGGGGGTAATTTGACTCGGGGAGTAACATAGGGTACTCAGACTTGCCAAAAGTGGCGCCACCTAATTTAACCCTTTCAACTGGCCTTCTATAGCGGTCATACATACATACAAACAGACTTTCGGAAATATATATTGGATAGGGAAAGTGCACAACTCTCCTGAATTTGTATTCACCCTACAAATAATAATAATTATCAGCCACAATATAAGAATTTCAATTAATATGCATCTGAATTTATTTGCGATAGGACTTTTTATCCCGGGCGATGCCTGGTACCTATGCTAGTTGTTAGATACAAAGAAAATCTTTGTCATTTGAATTTCTTCTGTAAATATATTTTTATTGAGTTTTTTATAGTATTATGACAAGACCAAAGGAGGAAATATTTCAGAAATATTGAAAATTTAAGTCTGTAAAGACTTGTGTCACCTCCCTGTATATGTTTCCCTCTCGAAGAGGGCCACGTCGTGAGCCGACTCGTCCTGATTATACAACTTTTGATTCTCTAATCCTTCATTATGTAATAATGCATCCTCCTCTCTTTCTTCCACAAGCCTACACACCCACCCTTTTCCTAAAGGTACAGCGTACTTTCCTTATATTACTTCCCTAAGCCTCGAAATTAACACCTATCCCTTACATTGCCAAATGGATTCGTTGAAATCTCGCCTTTGGTCGGGAATCGATGCATATTCTTTCATTCTCTGAGCCATATTCTCTTACCAACTGTTTTTCTAATTCCCACTTTCAATAAATCCAATTCCCGATTCCAATCCTCGCCAACAATAAATTTCAATATTTTCGAATTCAGATTCAAGTAATTCAATTCCAATTAATATTATCAATTTTAGAGTTGAATTCGAGTGATTCCCAATTCTGGTTTTGTATCTTTCTTCCTATGTGCTGGCAGTAATCCTACCTACTTTTCTTCCTCAAGCAACTTGTCTCCGGATTAGAGGCCCCGATTTTCCTGCTTTGGCAGTAAACCTGGCCCGCAAGGGGTGGGGGGGATTATCCTGTGAAAATTACCACACCTTCTAACTGGAGGAGCGACATGTACTCCTGGCTCGACCCCCCGCAGAAAGCACACTCTGGCACGCCATCATAACCCAGCGGTGAACCGTTACTGCAGTCTCTGCGGCTTTACTTATCCCACTATTTTTTATCTTCGTCTACATTCACCACTTCCCTTTCAGATCTCTCCTTACTGACTTCTGACCAGTGACAAGGTGGATGCTGTAGCCGGAGGTAATATCCCAGCTGCAACTGAAACATGGAGGCCTGGCAGTCTCTCCAACTTCTATTGCATGGGTATACACCCTGAACCACGCAAATAACTTGGTAGGGAAACTTTCATCCTTAAAATACATCCAACCAATTGTCCATCCGTCAGGTCCGTCAAGGGTCGTCCTGGTCTCGTCACTGAAGAAAACTCGACTTTTTCCAACCGCGTGTACTTCCGGGCCCATTGAAGACTCAAAGTTTCAGGGGCACTCGCATGGAAGCCATGTTCGCTAGGATATGGTTTTTGGTGGTATTTGGTATATATGGACGACCGGTGGAGGTGAAAATGACTTTGCTGGTTGTCCCGGTTTCCCACGTAACTAGCGGCAAATATTCCTCAAATCCCTGGCTGTGACAGTCTTGGAGGTCCTACAAACAGATGGTTTCTTCGTTAGCTAAAGGTTCTTCAGAAATCGTCTAACTGTGTCTACATAGCAAACTAACTTCTTCACAATAGCATGGACAGAGATGCCTTCAGCACTTTCATTGATGATGAAAAAACATTAGTGTTAGCATATTGTAGCAGACCAGCTGGGAAAAGTTTCATTAAAATCGATTCACATAGAACTGATAAATTATAACTTTCCCTAGCAAGCTATTATCGTGGTTCAGGGTGTAATAATAATAGGTCATCACCCACCCTCTCCTTCATGTACTTGCCTATCTATATGCCTTTTTATTACATACCCACGTCTACCCCTTTCAAACCTTTCTTCTTACTAGTCAGAGAGGCTTGGGTGGCTTGGAGCACTTTTGGCCTCTTACCGGAACCTGACCGAATGGCAGGAAACATAGCGAAATTCCTTCCTAGTGCGATGGCCGAAAGCCCGAGGCTAGGGGAGGTATATTAGGTTGGGGAAATACTGGGTTGCCAACTCTCCTCATTGCTATAAGTCAGGTCGGGTCGTAGATGCTCATCTTAGCTCCTATCCACAGGCCAAGTATTGTTTAAATAATCGCATCCTGAACGCTTCTAATCCTATGAGGACTTTTTTCCTTCATCCCCAAGTCATTAGTAAGTCACAGTATCTACCTTTCATGAATCTTTTTAAATCTGTTACTATACTGCAAAAAGAGGGAATATCAGTATGGTGATTGTCGATGAAGGAGAGCCGTGTCTAAGCGTGACCGCTTCCTCCTAGGTGCATGGACGGCAAGGGAAATCAAAATATCTCTTCAATCAATAGAGTGTATTCCTCTTTCCCATCTTTGAAGCTGCCCCCGGGTAGCTTCGCCTCTCTAAGGGAGACGGACCCATCTGTACCTTCTCATCGGAACCTTCAAGTCTCTTCCAATGGAGTTAGTTTTCCTCTTTCTATGTTTACGGATGAGAAGGTTTACTATTTCCTTTCTTCATCAGAGTTGTCTCAGGGTTACTATCACTCTCTCTTTAGCAATGATGACCACCCTCCGCCGTTCTCTTTTTAAAGAGCCCGCCAAGCCCATTTCCCCTCCAAAAACACCCAACCCGTGGAACCAGCGCTGAATGAAGTCCCACTCTCGATGAAGTCAATTAGACTGGGCAAACCAACTTATAAAGTGCAAGGGATAGAATGATCCACTTGTCTTCGCCCATCCTCGACTCTCTAGATCCACGATTCATGACCTTGCTGGCGCAGGTGGGCTCGTCGCTCACTTTTTTCGCGATAGAGACCGGCATTTTGGCTCTAACGACGTTTCAGTACAAGAAAACTATAGACTCATTGGGTCTTGGGCGGAATCCTCGACACCGTGAGGGATAGCCAGATGGTGGTCCATTCCGAGGTGTACAGGGACACAGACGTTTCCCCGTCTAACGTCCAAGATGAGAGGGTCTTTCCCGGGAGCCAACAATGACTCAGTGGGAGAAACCCACGAACATAAGTCCACTCTTGATCAAGAACCTCCCAGCGCAACACGATCGTCTGAGCAATCGGGGGGAGAGGAAGGAGCTCCTCCTTTTGATGGGGCCCTCAAGCCAGCCAGATCCTTTCCCAGCTGGATTTAACTCCATAAGCGGAGAACCTTTAAACAACAAGATTACCCTAAGTTGTCTGTGTTCAGATCTCGCTTCATGCGCGGATACGTCCCTGGGTTAAGACGACATCCCGTATCCAATGCTTTGGCACTTGGGTGAATGAGGCATTGTATTTCCGCTAGCTTTGTTCAAGAGGATATGCGCGGAGAACCTCATCCCAGACTACTAGAATGATAAATTGGTTTTCGGCCAATTTTTCCAACATCTCTCGTGTGCAAGTTGAAGGAAAAATTGATTTACATTATATTATTCTTTTCCCTGAATATCGGAGGCTGCCGGTCTCCTGCACAGCGCGGCTTACACAAATTCAACTTCATGTCAGATGCTATGTTCCGGGTGCAAAATGCGAGGCATTTCTTAGTTGACAGCACTTCGTCAGTTTTTTTTATCTGGAGAAAGTCTCTACGATACCATATGGCGATACGATATCATGAAGACCTTGCACATCATGGCGGCAAGAGAGTCCAGTGGTGGGCAGTGACTTTTGAAGATGAGGAAGCAATTCAAGTTTTACAAAAATAAATATGTTAATTGAAGTAAATATGTTGTTCATTAAAAATAACTATAAAATTGTAAGCTACTCACTTTATTTAAATGCTAATTTTTAAAAATATTTTTTAAAACTTTTTTTAAATGTTAAAATAGCTTCTCTAAGTATGCAAAACCAGCTAGCTGAGATGTTCTATCATATTGGCCACATTGTATTTGTGAGTGCAACACTTTGTTTTGGATGACATCTAGTGTTGGCGTAGGCCTCCCTGTTTTAATTATAGTTTCTTTTTCAATACTTTTTTAATAATGTAATTGCATTTTCTCACAACTTCCTTTGCATCCATTTTGTTTAAAAGGGGGTTATCACTTAAAAAAATGAATAATCAATACACCACACTTATCTAAGCACTGACTCACAGCTACTGATCTCAAAGATACGAGGGGTAGTTCGGTAGGGCTGCCAGAATCCAGGAAATATTAAAAAAATGCTTAAGATACAAGAGCGTAACCATACAGAGTTTATGCTATGTAACTGCTTTCATTCTTAGAACCAATATTTAGATATAACCTAAAAATTGTTTAAGCTTCAGAGCATAATAATAGTTACGTCGTTGTGTCTTAGAAATTTTGTTGCTTTTTCTTAGATTCTGGCGATCCGTCAGGTTTGCCAGATGCAAACCGATGACTGCAAAGGTAAAATACTTCTTTTTCCCTATGCAAATAGCTTATTTTTTCTTAATTCTAATTACGGCGTTGAAATATCTAGATAAAAATCATAAAACTCTAATGACTGTATTTATTGCTAAGAAAAGCAAAACATCTTTTAAACTATTCATTCCAAAGCACCATAAAGCAGAACTATTATTGAAATTAAGAGATAAAAAAAAAATAGTAGAAATCTCGACGAAAGGGATGCATTTCTTCAATTGCATTTGGGCTCATCAGGGTCTAACGCCAATTCGATTGAAAGTGAACGGTACCGTATGGCGTATACAAGTATAGGCAAGCATAAATGTGAAAATAAAATTGATTCTGCTGTCATATTAATTGTTGGGGTGTAATTTCTTTTACTTTTCTTCGTAAAATAGGTAAAGCATTGCTTCCCTTACTTCCATTGACTGCATGCCACTGCAAGAGACGTCTTCCAGTCCTCTTGTCTGAGTTCTCACTAGATCCTCGATTCCGCGTACGGGTCTTTAGAGCTCCTTCTGGTCTAATAAAAAAACAAACAAACAGAAGTCATTCCGCAGTTAAGTGGCCTCAGTGTCACTTTCTTTGACTTGCACATCGATGGTATCACCTCGGTGATGCCAAGAGTTGGTCTTACTACGTTCTACGTAGATGACCTTTCGTTTTTTTTTGGTGCTGCCAAGATGCCTAATCTAGAGCATCGACTCAAACAGAGTTTAAATCGCACGGTTTTCTGTTTTCTTTGGCAATAAACAGCTTCACTTCGACCCAAACTTGCTCCTAAATGGGTCTCGCCTGGATGCGGCCTAGTTGCACGTTGGTCTTGTTTTCGACCGACGCCTTACCTGAGAGACACATATTCGCAGCATTAGAGTCTCTTGCACTTGTGCCGAGGGCTGGGCATTCTTCCTTCCGTGATGTGCGGCACTTGACGTGCTGATAGGGATGCCTCTGTCAGAAGTTAGAGTACGGATGCCAGCTCGACATATGCGCAGCCAAACGTGAATTTCGGAATGTGGACCTGATCCACCACACTGGCCTTCGTTTGGAGACCAGTGCTTCTAATCATCCCATAGAGAGCCACCACGTCGATGCTGGGAGATGAAGCTCGTTTGCGCCGTACACGGTACATTACGCGCTTCTACGAGCGAGCCCAGCGTCTTGGTGCCAAACCACTCTCATTTCATATGCCGCTGATATCGACAGTGTTTATGCCGCCAAGAGATTCCAATCGTACTCTAAGTCTTTTGGGTCTAGGGAAAGGGAACTCCTTCGATAACTTGATGTTATTGGGCCGAATGGCGCCTGTGGTTGTGCCTAAGGCACAACGCTAGAAGGTACTACGTTTGACATTTGTCGCCACGTTCCTGTTCCCAAAACTTCAACAGTGCCAGGAGTATTACGTTCGAACATTTTGGGGAACATGACGTGTAATGCTGGAGCGCTGTTAGGCTGAAGCCATACAAATGTGGCTCCAAATCTTTGTTTGAAGTCGGTCGGTCTCTAGCGGGCGCTGCGTGTCTTTTCAGTCGAGCTCTTTGCAATACACCTCTCGGTACGGAAGATTACGCGCCCATAGGGCCCTATGTGCCTTGAAGCATTGAACTCGGTTCACTGTATCCGTGACCTCACGGCTGCCACGAGCCGGCGAAATTCGAGATTGTATTCTGCTGGGTTCTGGAAATGTAAGGATTGCGATCAATGAGCGTGTAAATGAGAGTGCCAAACAGTCGGCAGAGCCTGTGTGACCGGGGCATTGTTTCAGTCTTCTCCACTCTGACTACATGGCAGGAATTGGGTCAACCTTTCATGCTGCATCTCAAAGAAGATTGGAGGCGACCGACGAGAACCTAAAGTTGAGCGGCAGTGCGTCGCGACATTTTGCGTGGACCTATCCCCAATGCTACGATGGCTTCAGGTCTTTTTCTGGCGCTTCCCAATTTGGCACAGTATCAGGATGCATTGTCACAAATGTATGTGTCGAGGTAATCGTATTGTATTTGTTGTTTTAAGGAAGCCGGTCTGATACTATTATTATGCAAGGCAACAATACTTCAATATTAGCTGAGTGGACGTTTTAATTACTTTATTGTTGAGAGAGTGTCACAGCGTTTAATCCATTTTTAAGGAGAGAGCCCGTTAAACACGTAAAGGATCCATTGAAACACCATAATTATCCCAAAATAAACATATATTTTAAATTGAACAATTAACTACAAAAAAAACAGTAAAAATATTTATATTCACCTCATAAGTTAACCGAGGCTAAACATGCTTGCAACTGGGCCTATTACAAAATCTATTCGTGACAAAATTAAACAAAGGCTCCAC
Source organism: Ceratothoa steindachneri (assembly GCA_963969495.1). Classification (NCBI taxonomy): domain Eukaryota; kingdom Metazoa; phylum Arthropoda; class Malacostraca; order Isopoda; family Cymothoidae; genus Ceratothoa; species Ceratothoa steindachneri. The sequence goes on from OZ018319.1 coordinate 143,705,235, forward strand.
GTAAACAAAACAATTGCCGATTAGTTATTTTATAGTGACCCTTTTGGATTAGCGTTAAACATCAAATTAAATTACACTCTTCTACTAATAAATATGACGGGGTTCACGCACAATTGTTTCTACTTCAGTTAATTTGAGTACCGTAATAAACTCATACTAACGCAATACGAATATCAATGGTCAGACTAACTTACATGACAGAAAGGATCAGGGGTTGCCGGATGTGACTAGAGGGCTTTTCTCGCGCTTCAGAGTGTTGGAGCGGCCGATGGTAGATTTTCTTCGAGATAGGATGGAGGTAAGGGAATCTGATGTCTAATTCTTCGGTCTTAAGATCGCAATGTGAGAGTCACTCGACGGTGACTGGTTCTTCTATTATCTTACTTGCGAAATTCCTGTTTGGTACTAGGAATATTGGTCCTGCTAAGCTTCTTACTAATCCTGTGCATGATGCTTCGGGCTGGCACCGAAATAATCTTTCTTCTCTTGCTGCTGAAATTCCTGGTTTGACACTAGGAATGGTAATCCCATCAGACTTCTTCTAAGTCTGTACCCGATGGTTCGGTCTGGCACCGATACAAAACGTGACGTTTTAAGTTAATTCGACACTGGGTGAAGGATCGATCTTCTAGAACTAACCCTTTATCGTCTCTCCTCGAAATAATCTTGGTTATATCGAAATGGGCGAAGGACCGATCTTCTCGAACTGGTCCTCTATCGTCTCTCCTCAAATAATCATTTATCTTACCTTCAGGGGCTTATTTATAGACTGGCGACCACCCCATTTAAGGGAGAAGGGGCCAAGCCGCATCGGGGAGAGTGAGGGGTGAGGAGGTTGGCACCGCGGTGCCCAAGTTGGCTTGTTAATTAGAGACACCACCAACCGTCACCATCCTTGGCGTTCCTTTTTGACTGGCACCACTTTTTAGTGATTTAACCACGGGCCTACGGATCTCATAGGTAATTGGATCTTTTGAGCACTATTTAAGGGCCTTTGGTGGTCACCTTAACACAGATGGTCACTCCAACTACCTATGTGGTGGGGAGATCAAACAGGGTAGGCAGTTAGATGGTTATTCGCCGGCTAACCTTCCAACGACTCTCCATGCTTTCTCCGCAAGGAAGGGCGAGGGGGGGACTTTAATGTATACGTCCGCCTGGCCCTCCGGGAGGCTTTATGTTGTAATTCCTCTACAGTATGCAACAATTTGTTTAAGTATCCTGGATTTCCTCAGCACAAACCAACCGCCACGTTTCCTTCCTACGACGAGACGAGTAAGGAAGAATTCGGAAGTCTTTCCATTCTATTGTGTTCTTTTTCTCTACTCGGTTGTTTATACATTAGCGATTCTATTTCCCTTCGCTCGGGCGTTTGTTTATCTTAATTAATTTTACTTGTCCGTTTGAGAGCTTTACGTAGCTCAGAGTTGATTCCGTGTGTAAATATTAATATACTTATGTGCTTGGATATATTTAATTTATCTAGTGTTACCTGCTATTTATAAGGTGTACACAAAGTAAATTGAGGTTAGTAAATATACATGCTTTTAAGGTTCTATTGATCTCCCTTCGCACTTTATTAAGTTTGTCTCTGTGGGATATTCCCTTACCTTCCCCACAGCAATCGCCATTTGACGGAGGGCTCCTTTGTACCCTACTTGAACGACTGCGTGCCCCTTCCCCTTTGAATGTCCGGCGCATTCCTGTTGAGTGTCCCAGTCTGGGGGGATCTCCACGCACGTTTTCTGTCCCGTTACCGGAAGGAGCTGGGTCGCTACCGCTTGCTTCTTGTACTTGGAACGGGTTCGTGCACACCTGATTGTGGACAATCCGAGTTCTTGGAAAAGGATGGAACCCTTCCCCCGTTACTGCCACCCTCTAATGATCCCTCCTTTAACTTGCAAATGGGACGGATTTGTATCTAGGGGATTTGCTGTAAAAAAAATTTTTAGGTGGATGGACTTTTGTGTATGAATATTTTAGGGTTGGTGCTATTTGCGGGAGAAAGAATTGATGGTTGTTGGATTTATTGTAATATATTTCAAGGTTGGTGTGATTTTCTGTAGAATTTTAAAAAGTTTTGAAGATTTGCTGTAGAAATATTTTAGGGTGGGATTTGCTGTAGAAGTCATTTAGTGTTGGTTGTATTTGCTGTATAAATATTTGCATTTGGTAGGGGTTTCTGTAGAGCTATTTTAAGGTTGGCTTGATTTGTTGTACAAAAATTCTAAAGTTAGTAGAATTTGCTCTAGAAATCCTTTAGAGTTGGTAAGGTGAGTTGTAGAAATTGGTTAGGGAATGGGTTGGGATTTGCTGTAGAAATATTTTAGCTTTGGTGCGATTTGGTGTAGAAATATAATAAGGTTGATGGGCTTCCCTGTCGATATCTCTTAAGTTTAGTGAGATTTGTATAAATATTTTAAGATATTGGCATTTGCTGTAGAATTTTTTTAGGTTTGGTGGAATTTGGTGTAAAATTAATTTTAAGGTTTGTAGGATTTTTTGAAGAAAACGTTTAGGAATGGTAAGATTTGTTGGCAAAATGTTTTAAGGTTGGTAAGAGTATTTGTATGAATCATTTAGGGTTGGTGGGATTTGAGGTAAATATCTCTCAGGGTTGGGTGGATTTGCTGTAGAAGTCTTTGAGTGATATGATTTGCTGTAGAAATCCTTGAGGGTGGTAGAATTTGCTATAAAAATATTTTTAGGGTGTGGCCTTTACCGTATAAATATTTTATGGTTGCTGTAATTTGCTATAAATATATTTTAGGATTGATGTGATTTGCTGTAGAAATATTCTAAGGTTGTGTAAATTACTGTAGATATGTTTTAGGGTGGTGAGGTTAACTGTAGAAATGTTTTATGGTTGGTTGAATTTTGTGTAGAAACGTTTTAGGGTTAATGGTATGTGTTGTATAAATCTTTCTGGGATTAATAGATTTGCTGTAGAAATCTTCCAGGGTTAGTAAGATTTGATGTGTAAATCTTTCAAAGTTGATAGTATTTGTGTTGAAATCTTTCAGGTTTAATAGAGATTGTTGTAGAAATCCTAAAAAAGCTTGGTGTGATTTGCTGTAGATATCTGTCAGAGTTGAATATATTTGCTGTAGACATCCTTCAAGGTTGATGGGATTTGCTGTAGAAATATTTATAAATTGCTGGAATTTGCTGTACGAATATTTTAACTTTGATGTGATTTGTTGTAGAAATCTTTAAAGGCTAATAGGATTTGCTGTAGAACTCTTTCAAATTCAATGGGATTTGCTTTAGAAATCTTGAAAAGTTGATGGGATTTGATGTAGAGATCTTTCAGAGTTGATAGAGTTTGCTGTAGAATTCTTTTAGGATCGATTTATGGTATTTGCTATAGAAATCTTTCTAAGAATGGAATTTTGCTGTATAAATATTTCATTGTCTATAGGATTTGCTGTAGGATTCTGTCAGTGTTGATGGGATTGTGGTAGAAATCTTTCGAGGTTGGTTGGATTTGTTGTAGAAATCTTTCAGGTTTGATATGATTTGCTGTAGAAATCTTTCATGGTCGATGAGATTTGCTGTAAAAATATTTCAAGGTTTGCGGGATTTGATGTAGAAATCTCCCAAGATCGATTGTATTAGCTGTAGAAATCTTTCAAGTTTGTTAGGATTTGCCTTGATAATCTTTCAAGGCTGATGGGGTTGTCTGTAGACATCTTTAAATCCTTTAACTTATTCACGATTTTCTTTCGTTAGATTTCGGATTCTTCTTGTTTAAATTTCCCGATCCTTCGTAACGTTAGACCCAAATACTGGTGAAAGAGGGCATTAGATTAAGGCATTATACTTTCTAAATTAAGACATTAGTTACTATTAGCCATTACTCTCACACAGCTACCATTCATCTGGCTATATTTACCTCTAGAGAGGAAGTTACGTATGGTTAATATGGTTGTATGTCTGGTTGTTTGTCATCTTATATCAATCACACTTAAGTTTATGAGGTTCGACGTTGAAGGCGGCGAGTGCCAAGGACCAAATTGTCTGGTTTGTTTGGTTTCTATAAGTTATCGAGGGAAGTTAAGCCGCATAGGAAGTGTTACCTTTCAAGTGAGATTCAAGACATGTGTCGACACTGTGGTTGGCTACCCTCTAGTGACAGGTGGTTTGGATTCAATGTTAAACAATCGAATCCACCTGAGATTGGGATCAGACGGTGCGGATCGGTCGGAAAAAAAATACCTAACCGATCCCAGCTACACCTTCAACATTATCTTACTACCAATACACACCCCATATCTTTCCAGTTCTTGAAAACCCACACAAAGCTTTTGTACCAGGATCTTTGAGTATCTGTGCCGAGAGTAGAATCATTTTATCCCTGTCCACAGACCTCTTAAAACCTGAACTGAGCTCAGAATATTGGTCAATTGCATACCGGCCCTAATACCATTTTCAACATTATTAGATGTTACTCGAAAACCAAAAAGGTAATAACTTTTTTGCTGTAGGTTTTGCAGTTTTCATATAGAGATATTGAGTCATGACAATGTATAGACAAAATTTATTGGTGGTAATTGGTAAAATAAGAAAAAAGTTAACTGTATCTAATTTATAAATCTCTGCTACATTGCTGCTGAATGAAAAAAAAACAATACATTATTACATAGGTTTTAACTTTTCATTGGTTTCCATAGAATCTCAGATCATGAATGAACACTAAATATCAGTAAAATGAACAATACAAATCACTCTGACTTCCAACACTGACCCGTTTCATTTTGTCAAAGTTCTGGTCACGAGAAACAAATTCACTGTCCTGTTTACGTACCCACGTATTGAATCTTCGTGGCACTTCTGTAATTTTACATTGCTCAAATGAACACAAGATTAATACTCAAATTTTACAAAAACAATGTTAACGTTCCACAAAATGTATCTATTTCTTGAAACCATTCAGTTTTAGCTTTTTATCTGTGCTCTTGTTGCGAGCTGCATCTGAATCATTTTGCGTTTAGAATGCACTTCACTGTTTTTTTCTTTGCTGTAGTTAGATGTGAAGACATTGAGTAGACTGGCCGCCATTTTGGGGTACAATATTTTTAAGAGGCTGTGATTACTAGCACAGCTCAATGTAGCCAGCTTGTCATCTTCTTCCCCAAGTTCAACAACGACCTTCTGGAAGGCCTCCTTAGGGTTGTTGCACCCATAAGTCATAGCAACAATAATGATAATAATACTGATAATAATAATAATAATAATAAAATTATCATTATTATTAATATTATTATTGAAGAGTGCTAAAATATAGAAAATATTCTGCTACTTATCAATTCTTACTAAAATAGCGTAAAATGGTGATATTATCGATATTAATACTACTATGACTATGAACTAGCTACTACTATTATTAGCAACAATAATAGTTCAACGAAACCACCCACACACACACATTGTTGTGGTGGGGAGTCAAAAACAAGAGTCTAGTCCTTAAAAGTTTCGAAACAATTTTGCCAGAAAAACACAAGGAACGAGGCACAGACCTCTTAAAACTTCTTTAACATTAGAGCAAAAAAGGATGCAGTTTTGGGTACAAATATACAAAAATAATGTGAACTTACCATAGCTTACGGAGACAGGCACGCGTGACTTGTGGCTGCACTGACTGATGGACTCAAAGTGGCGTTCCCTGCGGCCGCCGGCCCGTTTGAATTCAGTGGGGCCGTTATGCATAGGTGACATTCAAAACATAGCGCAGTGGCCAGTCCAGAGTTAAAGAAGTCTATGTCCTCTCCTACTGGCAGGATCTTAGCGTCTCTGTCACAAGATTAGAATCATTTGATCCCTCTCCTACTAGCAGCATCTTAGTGTCTCTATTTTACCAACAGGATCATAGGGTTTCTCTCCTACTAGCCATATTAGTAGGATCTTAGAGACTAGTTTCTAAAATGAGAAACTTAAAAGCACCATCCTACGATTTTAAATGCCATAATGTTATCAGTCCTTCACCAGGATCGTAGGTTCTCGGCCTAACCAGCAGATTTATAAGGTCTCGTAGTACTAGTATATCAGTCAGACGAGCAAGATTTTAGGGTATCTGTCCTACTAGCAGGAAATTCAGCGTTCTGTTTCGATAGTATAGAATCTTCAGGTCTCTGTCCTACTACCGTGAATTTGGGAATTCTGCCCTACTAGTAGGGACTTGTAGCGTCATTACTAATAATTCGCTATCCTATTTGTGGATTCTTCGGACCACTAATCTACTATTATGATAATTCATCTTGGTCTGAAATGACATAACAGGATGTTTACATTAAATTACTGTATACTTTAATTTTGTGTCTCTTGATCTTCGTGCGAAATACGACCATTTAGAATTATTTGTCACCTTTTTTTATCCTAATAAGAATTTTATTAGACATTTGTGGTAAAATAGTAAATAGCGAAAGTCAAAAGTCCTAACAACACGTTTGATCACACAAACAAGAATGAACCAAGTTAGTGATGAAAGACTGTCCCTTAGTAATACTCTTTTATTGGTGATCAGAAAGAAGGTCGACCGTGGCAACAGATTGAGTAAAAGAGATAGTAGAGTAAGACGGCTGAACAACGCCTCCAAAGGGAGGGATTAATTGTTTTATATTTGTTAACAAGTATCGGAAGGAGGAATCATAGCACGAATTGAAAGGTAAAGGAAACACCGACAATTCGGTGGATATCCTGGCTTCAGCCTATGGGCGTGGCCTAATTGTCTCGCCTTGCTCGTCGGCCGTTGAAGTCCCCTACCCATAAGTTGCATCAACCAAATCAATGGATATAAGAAGAGTATGTAAGAGTGGAGTCTTGATGCTGATTAACCCTTGCTTGAAAGAATTTAATTGAACGGGCAAGCACGTATAATGGAACGTGGTCGTAGTAACGAGTGAAAGGGGTAGATGAGCCTCCACTGACTAAATGGGGTTGGAAAGATGTGAGTGGAGAAGTGTGTGTGTGTGTGTGTGTGCATAGCACTATAACATTAATAGAAACTAATAAATAAAAGAGTTCTGTAAAAGTCAAGGCAGGTGATGCAGAGCGTCCAACCTATAGGAATGATGGTGATTTTCTGTGTACAAAGTGGGAGTGTAAAGTAATCTGAAAGTGATCGAAAAGAGTGATGATACTGTTGAATTGCAATTGAATAATGGCCTAAAAGTGATGAACAGAGTGTTTGGAGTGTAGAAGTGCAATTGTAGAATGACCTGAAGGTGATGTACTAGTGCATTTTTAGAATGATTTGAAAAAGTGATGTACAAAGAATGATGGTTGTGTACTGTACAAGTGTGAATGGAAAATAAACTAAAGGTGATGTGCAAAAAAGAACAGGTTAAGGGGCTTCCCCTTTTCCATTTTTGGAACCCTCCCTTGGCAACTCCACCTCAGAAAAGAAGATGCCACCTTGGTGCTTTCTCAGGAGTTCCTCTACCCTACTTCTAGCGTAGAGGAGATTTACTCTTCTCCTATTTCAACAGGTGAGGCGGCTTCTCTCTCACTTTTTTTGGCATCTCCAGTTGGATGACTCCATCGCTGCACCAGCGGCTGTTCCCCTTCTTTTCACAGGAGACTAACAAGATAGTACAGAGGCAGCGTAGAATCGACCGCTCCCACTGGGAGCGACACCATAGGATCAACAGCCTAAGAGGGGCAAAGGTTAGAGGGGCCTGTTGGGCCGAGCCCCCTACGGCCTTGCAGTCATGCATATTAAGTTTGGAGTAGGTCGCCATGAATACCCCCCTCTCTCTGATGGAGGTCGGTTTGCAAGCCCAATACCACATGACCGAATGTTCATCGATTGGGAACAGTGGCACATTATGGCAGGATGGCCACTTGTAACACCCCCCCCCCCTCCCCTGAGCTGGGCATGTACATTTCCGATGTAACTCCGCCCAAGAGGGCAACATCTTCCATGGAGGTGAATCTGGCCTCGGTGCCAAACACCGGACCTGAATCCGCTCCTGTGCAAGATTCTCCTCGGGCGGATCGGGGCCCCGAGGACTCACAAGGAGAGAGGCGACCTCCATTTCGAGGAGGATTTTTCTAAGGCCGGTACGTCCGGCCTTGGCCCCCTTCCAGCGGCGGAGAAAAGTAGGTTCACTCCGCGCCCTTTCCTCTAAGAAGAAGAAGAAAGGCAAGAGAAAGTCAAAGCAAACAAAGGATTCCTTTTTCCCTGCGGGGACTCCGGGGAAGGACGGGAGTAGTATTGTAGGATTGACCCCGAGTCTACACACAAGCACACACTCATCGACACATTCAAACACGTACACACATACACGAACATACCCACACACACGACCTTGCACCCCGAGTCTACCCCCCCTCCCCCCTTATTGGTTTGGTGCCAATAATGTTTCCCCCCCTCCCCCCCCCTAGGTCAGTAACCTTTTTTGGAGCAAATTGTTGGGATTTCTTTGTCACGTTTTGAATTATCATGTATTTCCTCGTATTGCCATATCAGTGGAGTTGCCACTTCCCCTTCCTTGTTGGTTTAGCGCCAAAAATGCCCCCCTCCCCTAGGTCAGTGACCTTTTTTAGAGCGAATCGGTGGGGTGTCTTTGACGCATTTTGAATTTTCATGTATTATCTCCTATTACCATATCAGTGGAGTTACCACTTAATTTTTTAATTGGTCCGTCTAGTTTCCATCTTTTAAATCATTTGTCACTAAACCTCTCTGTGTGTCACACGTTCTAAGATGATCCTCCATCCACGCCGTGTGACACCCAGAGTTAGTAAATATTTTGCCACCGAAGATGTGTGTGGATCGGATTATAAGTTTAGCCCAGACTATTCATCTCCGGTTGATTTCTTCGATCATTTTCGTCGACTTATTCATGAACACCCAATTGATCGGATTTAATTTCTGTATAGTGGGTTAGTCCAACCACCTTTCAACTACAATAACGGAAAAGAAGTACTTGAAAATCTCCAGTTTATGGATTTAATCATCGGTGAAAAATTAAAAAACGTGCTTATGGGTCAGTTTTTTCTTGTAGGAGATATAACCGATCGTCACAGTACATGGGTGGATAAGTTTTTCTGCACATTACATTCTAACATGGTGAATGATGGTGAGAAAGTAGAGAACATCGCTATATTTGACACAAAATCCCTGTTATTTCGCTTTATCTCATGGTGTTCCCACCAGCTCACTGATATGATGAAAACCAAGATTGAAGAGGTAAAGATGAAAGAATGAAAGAATTCTTCTTCTCACAAGATCAAGAGAATGTGATGACTTATTTTGCACACAAATTAAAACATTGGTAGTATAATGCGTATTATTCCATCTTTATTTTATTTATATTAATGAGAGAATATTATAAATGATTAAAAAAATTATATAGATAAAAAGTTAATAATAGCTGACAGGGATTCAATGTTTAGTAACTTAAAAAAGAATGGCATGTAAAATCCCTTTAAAACCGAAAGGTATGGTTCAATAACTCCTCGGGAGTCCAACACGTTTACGAAATGACTTTCTCAAAACCTTTTCTCCTCTCACCTCTTTCAATCTACCGTGTTCCTCAGCTCTGAAACCCATAAATGGTACAGGGATATATATGACTATCAGCATTCTCTCTATCATCATTGGCTCTAACTAGACGTTTCATAGTATCGTAGGTTATTATATCCTTCATCTGAGTGTTAATGGTTAATCTTTTTGCACGAAGTATATACTTCACCTCATTCGTCGTTTGGATACGTACCGAATAGAACTTGGGACCGGTAGAGCAGAATGAATCTCCATATGCATCGGCACCGTAGACATCTTTGATCTCATTGGTGAGATCACCTAGGAATTCTCCAAGTCGAGGTTGTGGGTCATCTTCCCTAGCAATAAGAATGGCACTGTCTGTGTCACAGTATAACAACCGTTAACCCAACGAGTCTATGCTGCGTTTACACCAAGGGAATCAAATCGATCAATTCATGGAGAATCATCCCAATTCATGATTCATGTTGATTGGCCACATTAATTCCTATTGAACCGTTTACACTAAGCGAATCGAATCGAATCACTTCATGGAGAATCATGGAGAATTTAGGTCAGTGATTCGCGCGGTTCTATTTTTTCATCAGTCACGGTGATTCCGCCAAGGAATGAGCAACGAGAGATAAAAGATGTCTGTATTTTTGTTTGATTTAAACCTGCCTGAAATACGAGACTCCTCTACTTGCATAGTTGTCTTTAAGTGGAAGATCCCTCTTGCAGAGGTGTGGAAGCGAGTCAGGCGAGGAGAATGGGACCACAATCTCAGACCCCACGTCCCTGGCGGAGTTTTTCGCAACCGCTTTCTCCGTATTCTCTAGCCGGGTTACTGCTCCGTCAGCATTCAATGACGTTGTGATGTCACTGTAGGCTGACGACTGGATTTCACCTCCAGAGTCGGACAACCCTTCAATGACAGGTTTAAATTTAGTGAATTGCGTTCCGCTCTCGCATCGTGCGCGGATACCCACCCTGGTCGAGTCGATGTCCCGTATGCCATGCCTCAACACCTAGTTGAGCGAGGATGAGTTCAACAAGACCTGGGAGGCTCATATTCGCAGCCTTAGTGTCTCTTATACCTGTGCCATGGACATTTTTCTTTCCTGACGTTCAGCACCTGGAGTGTAAATAGTGCAACTGCCCGACTTTTGCGAGATTTATGCATCCGCAGCCGAGCGTGTATTGCGAAAGATGGATTCTATCAACCACACCGGGATCCGCCTGGAGACAGGTGCCTTCCGCACGTCTCCCATTGAGAGCATATTTGTCGATGCTAGCCGTGCAGAGTGCATTATGCGCCTGTACTTGGTAATCAGATGCCTCCCTCAGTCACCAACGGCTCTAACTGCACCCTCAGACGATCTTGACACCAGCTATACTCAAAGCGCTTTTTGGTTAGGGATACGAATTTCGTTCAAGAGCTAAGCGTGATCCCAGGGCCAGTGGCGCCTCTAAATCTGCCCAGGACGTCACCGTGGAGGGTTCCATCTTTGACTATTTTTCACCAGGAGGGGGTCGGATTCCACGCCGCATCCCGTGTTCGAAGTCAGCGGGGCTCTGCCAGGCGCTGCGTCTATTTTCACGGCCGAGCTGGTCGCAATTCACCATTCAGTATGAGAGATAATGCGACGTGCCTGGTTCGGAGACCGGATTGTGGTTTATAGCGACTCACAAAGCGCCCTGAGTGCTCTCTGGGCAGTGGAATCTCCACACTCACTAATTTCTAGAATGCGTGACCCTACGGTTTCCCTCAAACTTGGTGGATGCGGATATTATCTTCGGTTGGGTTCATAGACATGTGGGAATTGCGGGGAATGAGCACGCCGATGAGGGTGCCAAAGAGTCAACGAGGACTGTGCGATCAGACTAGCGTTTCGCTCTCCTCACACCGACTACATAGCAGGAATCAGGGCAGCCTTCTTTCTGGGCTGCTTGGCAAAAAAGATGGGAAATGGCTGAGGGGAACTTAAAGTTGAATGTCATTGCCCTGCGACTGTTCCTATGGAACTATCCGCAATGCAACGACGGCTCCGGTCAATTTTATTATCTTCGAATTGGATACAGTCACAGGACTCTCGGCCATTTGATCGAGCGCTCGCCTGCCCCCTATTGCGACGACTGCGTTGTCTCCCAGACTGTCCGGTACATTCTTGTTGAATGTCCCAGTCTGGGTGATCTTCGCGCACGTTACCTGTCCCATTACCGGGTAGAGCGGGGTCGCTAGCACTTGTCCCTTGTACTCGGGATGAGTTCGTGTACACAGACTTGTAGACTATCTGACTTTTTGGTGGAGGTTGGCCTCCTCCATTTTATTTGACACTCTTTGGTGTTGGTCGCATATTCCTCGGCCTGAAGGATGTCAGCCTCCCCCCCAACGCCGGAGCGTGCTTCCTTTGTTTTTTTATGCTTTCTTTTTGTTTTTTTCTTTTAGTGCTTTTTTGTTAATTTTAAAGTAGCCACGCACTAGGCTCAACTTCTAAATTACGGGGACTTATGCCCTTAAAGCCTGTCGCAAGATGGGCACGTTAAAAAAACCCTCGACAGAGGTGGTGTGGGGAGAGAGGTTCATAAAGTGATGAAGTAGGGCGATGGAAAAATCTCTGGACCTCGCCCAATTACCCATAAAAAGGACATTGCTCAGGGGAGGGGGGACTAGAGAAGGCACGCAATTCTCCCGTTGAGTAATGATGTCAGCATACTTCATCCCCTAGTGGAGAGGCCTGAAAGCAACAAGGACAAAACAAGGGATTGTAATTAGTCTAAAGATCCCCTCATAAGGGCAACCAAAGAGGACATAGCCATCGCTGAACAAGAAGGAGCGATAAATTAATTAGACAAGGGCCTATTGGGGGTTTATTCCCCGGGATCCAGGACGCTTTTAAGCTTTATTTCCATTGAATAAGTTAATCCCAGGAAGGTGTTTTGGTGGCCCCCTAATTGGGGGTTGGAGGGGGAAGGGGTAAGCTATTTTGAATCACAAAGGATCACTGGAAAGCACAAATAAAGGCCTATCTCTGGCAGGGTGAAAGCAATGTCCGATCTGGATATGTTAAATAAGGTGTATAAGTGATCCAGATCCGTACTTATCTGGATTCATCCCATAGTCTAATAAATTTTTCGTTTACCTAAAGCCTACCCCCTTTCCCTTTGCCTCCAAATCTTTTAGCCAAAGACTACCTTCGGCGGAAGATTCTTGACCCAAAGCCTAGCCTACCACAAAAAGATCTTTGAGCCAAAGACTAAAGAAAATCCTTGATCTAAAACCTACCCCTCCGGGCGACTCTTGATCCAAAGCCTACCCAGACACAAAATGTCTTTTAATCAAAGCATACCCCACCACAACAAAAATCATGAAACAAAGCCTACCCCTCCGCAATTTTCTTTCCCCCAAAGCTTATCCGTCCACAAAAAAAATTACAAAATCCCTCACTAACTTTTTGAGATATCTTGTAACCAAAGAAACAACCACGGCTCATCACATACCCACCACCCAACTATATCAGCGGAGGTAATTATTAAATACCATAACCAAGCTTATTGTCGAAGCTTAAACATTTATTGGGATTAAGATCTGCAATCAGTAAAGCATTGATTGATATCAATCTTAAACACTTTTTAACCCTTACCGAGTAGTTTATTCGTCCACCTGAATTTTCAAACATTTGATCAAATTTCTTGCTGTGACAAGCTGAACATTTCAGATATCTCCAATGACGTAAGTTTAATCATCATTGAGTTGCCAACTCGTTTTTTTACAGTATTTATTTAGATAGGGGAGATTTGTCAATGCTCTAACGGGGAAGGGGGACACTATGATCGCGTGTTAAAGGGTTAACGGATGCATTACTTGGTCCTATTTCGGAACTTGTTTCTAGCTTGAAACGAGCAAATATTAGCAACAGTGTGAGTATTTACTTTCATATTTGAAGAAATACATCAACGAAAAACATTTTACTAAAGTCTAGACTGGTGAACTTTAACACAAACGATTAATAAAAGTATAAATGCTACTTTGAACGGAATCGTGAAGTAATTTGTACACTGGCAACAAATAAAATACTTTACTGCAAGTCTTCTTCCTCTGCTCCAAAATCAGTTGTAAATAAGCGGAATAATATTTTAGTGAGACTCTTTATAAACAATATTCCGAAACCAGGTGTTCATAATCAGAAGAGAAAGAGTCAGGTGACACCGATGATTCAACCAACAATCTCAGGCATTGACAAACAAGTTGACAGCTGCGATGTTATGGAAAACTAAATAATTTTTTTTCAGTCTGAACATGCTTCCATTCTTTTGGATCAGGGTGATCATGTTAAGAGCATGTATAAAGTTTAGAGGCAAGTTGCAGTTGCTCGAGATGACAAACAATAGACATTCAAATTCCTTAATCGCCCTTTTGTGGAACGTCTTTAACACAATTGCACCGACCTCGGTGGCATATGAGAAGGCATTTTCAGCAGGTGGTCTTTGTAACACCAAACTGCGGACGCACTTAAGTTGTAAAAGCATAAATTGTTTTTGCTTTATTACATCATAAAAATAAAAGTACTTACGTCTTATTTTTCAGTGTTTTCTTCTAGTTTTTTCTTTTAAAACGGAAGAGTTGAAACTAAAATGAATGTTTGTTTTGTTAATAATCAAATGATCATAAATAAAAGGTTTTACTACTTTTGTAATTTATTCCATACAAATAACATTAATAAATAAAAATAAATACAATTCTTTTCAATAATTCATTTAATTTGGTACTAATTATACCTTAAAATATACACTAAGGTGCCAACAGTCATGGAGTACTAGTAACTTAAGGCAATTGCGGGCAGCTCTACCTTACCATGACATCATGGACATTCCCAGACCTGATTCAGTTGTAAACTGACATCTCGTGGTTGATTGTAAACATCGGCTAGGCTGCTCATCGTAAGGCGACGTGAATTATTGGAGTTCGAACGGGGTATGTTATTGGGTGACAGACGGATGGGGCATTTCATTTCTGAAACTGTGCGGGCATTCAACATCCCTCGATCTACGGTGAATACCTCAGGAAAAGCAGCATCGCGCACCGTGGGCAGCGCAGTGGCCGATTACGTGTGCTTAATGATCGTGACCAGCGGTATCTGACTAGAATTCTCCATGGTAACAGACCAGCAAACAGTGGTTCAACTCTCATCTACATCCAATGCAGGAGGAACCAGTGAAGCGTTCCTTAGCTGCAATGGGATGGAGGAGGAGAAGACCCGATTGAATCCTAGAGGGCAGGCAACATTTCTTTTTTAAATAAATAACGCCCTTCTGGCGGCTCCTTCCAAGGGCACAGGTCACTGGCATGCATGCTCCAATGAGTCACGGTTCCAGTTGTTTCGGGCTGATGGTAGGTTTCACGCGTCCGCCTGAATGCGTCCTTGACCGGTCAGCGCATGTCACACTACCCGGTGGCCTTTGCATCCATTCGTGGGTTTTTTGTAACGCAACAACAACCCTAATTGGTTCGATGAACATTCCGGAGAATGGTAGGCCACCGCCTTCGCCCGACATGAACCCAATCGAGCATTGGTGAGACGTTGGGGCACGGGTCTATTGGGACCCAAGTCCCGAACCTAGAAATATGAGAGAATTGTAGACAGTTATCGATACGTCATGGGTCAACATCTCTCCTAAGGTCTCGTGGGGGCTAAATGGGGTCCGACACAATGCTAATTACCTATCCCACAACATTTTACCCTTCAGTGTAGATCTTTTATCAATTCATAAAAAGTTTCAGAGATTTCCATGGAAATTCATAAACCGTTGCCCTATTAGAGGTGGGCAATCAGATTAAATCGAAAATATTTCTCCTCTAACCAGTATGGCTCTACATTTATTCATTGATACAAGAAAGCGTTTAATAAATGTAAGTCAATTAAGGCACGTCTTTATAGTCTGGGTACGTACAATTAGACTTATAAAAGCGCTCTTCGAGGCTATTTGACTCGCAGAGCGCTCTTTGGGACTGGAACAAAGAAAAAAAATAATGCAAGAAAATAATAACTATTGCAAAAAGACCTAAAAAAGTCATGCAAGAACACTTAAAAGACTTTGCGCAAGAACATAAAAGAACATGCAAAAGTAAATACTAGAACATACAACAAAACATGCGACGAGAAACATGCAAAATACATCATAAATGCATCCAAGAACTCTTGCAACAACACACACAAAACCATGCAAATGACACATACAAAAACACATAAAAGGAAATCGAAATCGTGCATGGACATAGGGAAATGATGCAAAAACACATACAAGAACACATCCTAGTTAGAACTGTGCTCTTTTTTTAATTAGGCGAAAGTCAATTGTAAACAGACAAATTTCCAAAGCCGATTTAAAGCTGTTAAACGGCTTTTATTATGGGAGTACATCCCACAGCTTGGGAGCAGCCCCCAAAAGATGCAGTCGCCTATACAACCCATGATGACGTCTTTGGAATACGCCCACGACGGAAGGTTCGCGGTATTGAATGAGGTAAGGGTATGGAGGTGCTGAGGAGAGGTAATATGCGAAAAGTCATAAATGAATGCATGATTATCTCAAATCCCTCTGCCAAAATGGAAATTGCTGTAAGTTTGGCTGGAAAAAGATGGAAGATTTGTCAATGCTAAGAAGATAATTCAAAAGAGAGGAAAGAGTCAAGGGTGAGAGCAAGATATTTTGAAGAGGAAATGGCTTCTTCTTCACCGCCGAGGTCTATAGATGACTAATTTCTCACAGTGAACTTCATTTCTTATGAGAGTCAGGGATCTCTGACATTGAATAATTGATTTGGGAAAGTGTCCAAATTCAATTTTACGATGTTGTACTATGTTGTTGTTGATGGTGATGAGCCAAGTTAATCTTAAATTATGTCTTAATCTGAAATGAAAAAAAGGTCGTAAATAGAAGAGTGAGGCGATAAGAAGAACAATAAGTACCCCAAAACATAGACTTAACGAGCACAAGATTAATAAGGAAAGGGCAAGAGGTTCCGTTTGCCACAAGTATAAAGAAACTTGAGGTGGGAAGGGAACCTATCAAGTGCAGAGTCTACAAAGTCAGTATAAGTAAGAACTCAGTGTAATAAAATGAGCTGATCGGTCGTTTCATACGGAACGGTGAGGTTGAGCGTAAATATTATAGAATTAGGAAGAATCTTGGTAAGCGGACAGTTACTTGAAAAAACAGAGATTATGTACTATGTCAGGGTTAAGACCAATTTAAGACATTGCCTCCATATTGAGGTCCATGTGATACGCCGATATTTTCATTTACATATTTTACTTCCGTTTTGTTGTTCTGAGATACGTTGACTTCTAATTGGTACACCTTTAATTATTTCAAAGAGTCTCCTTTTATTGTGCAGTAAGATATTTCTCAACCGTGTTCACCAGGGCATTCAAAAACGCCATTGACAACAGCACGTTCAGTTTTTTTAGACTAATTTTTTGCGATTTTTGCCACTGCCAACAAGGAATTTAAATCCACTAAAGTTGTCATGGAAACCTCTCCCAGACATTATAGCCACATATTATTTCAAAGCTGTAACAAACGACCCCGTCTTTAAGCTGTTTAATTTGGCTAAAAACACCAACTTTTTTTTCAACTTTACCTTTGCAGATACTTCCACTCTAATTGTTTACCTCAAAAATGAGATGGGCAAACATCAACTCTAAAATATATTTTCCTATCCTTGTCTCCGCAAGAATGGTTCCGATATAGACTGTTACAGCTAATACCTGGAAGAACAGCACGCCCTTCTGACCTCATTGTCTCTGGAAGTCTCAAACTGCTTTGAAAGTACCTGAGCTTTATTCCATCTAGATCCGCATTATGAAAATCCAATTCTTAAGTCTTAGATGTCGAATACTGACATGAAAATCTTCCCTAGAAATTACACAACAGCTTAAGCTTTAACATAACGCAAAATTGTATTTAAAGTTCAAACAAACACAAAAACAGTAACCTAAAAGAAAAATAATGTGCTAGAGCAGGTAGTGATACAAAACTCATACAAATAGTAATAGTGTGAGGCCTAAGCTTGGTTTTACAGCCATTTTTTTCACTGAAGTTTGGATATAAGTCAGGTTCAGCCTCAGCGCATCTGACTGCTGCTAGATTCATCTGTTACGATATTTGGACAATAAAATCGACATGGTTGAAGCTCTGTTCGACTAAATATGAGGTAGGAGAGGCCATGATAAGAAGGAGAGTTATTTTCCAAAGAACTGAGTAATGTTGCTAATGTGTTGACCACATACCATACCAGCAACAAGTGAAGAAGGTTGTCTAGACCTCATCGTCATGTCGTACCTTAACAAGCTTCTTCTGGAGCTCAACTTCGAATTTCGTAACATCCGCTCTGAATGGCGGTATCAGCCATTTATGAATTTTAATCAAGTCACTAAAAGCACATTAAGGAACAAATAGTTTTTAAATACAAAATTGGGAAACGTATTAATTAATAAGTATTTTTTTAACAATAAATACCGTCATGAAGATGGGAAAATGAGTGAACTGACGCCCTTCACTTCAATCTGAGTATAGGTCCAGCTTGGAGCTGAAGCTAACGATAGCAGATTTGCAGTGAACCAGCGCTACTTCCTTTTCCTGTAATATGATGCTGATTTAATTCGTATTTTCAAAGATGTCAGCCAGGTATAAAATATCACAATAACATAGCAACATTTTTTTCTTGAAAGTTCTTCTATAAACTCTTAAAAACTGTACTGAACAGCTCACACAAACGGAAAAGACAAGTTGCCATACTAGAGCCAGTGCGCCTCGGTGTGAAGTAGCAGAGGTTCAAAATTTTTCCCACGCGGCCATTCAATGCATGGGCCTTTCTCTTGTTAGTGGTTTTATCTGCGACACTCATTGACTCGTTGTGGGAAGAGTTGATTTTACTCGTCACTAGATTATGACAGTAAAGCTCGCAATAGACTGTCAAAGTGTATGGAGCCAAGTTCTTAAACAGAATAGTGAAAGTCTGATACCCTCGAGCCATGGAAGGCTCATCGGTGACACAAGCAATGCTGTTGGCAGCTGGAATAAAATTTCAACTCAAGTAATCTTAAAGTTAACTAAAAATGGTATGTTCTTTAGTGTCTGTTTACAAATATCAGAAAACAAAAGTTCTTCGTAAATTTCACCAGATAAAACATAACGAACATATAACAGCGAAACATTATTACCCGAGACACTGGTCTCGTAAGCCTAAGGAGTAAATGTATTTTTTTGCAGAATAGCACAGAACTGCTCCTCACTATCTACCGCTACTTAGTTGATTCTCCTTCATACAGTGTCATTGTTAAGATGGGTGAATTTCAGAACCTACCAAGGGTCACATTTCATAAGTGTAAATTGAACTTTATGTAATAGCAGGAAGAACCAGCTTTTCTCTAAATGTGAATGGCATTCCACATTTTGCAAGAGGAGAAATAATATATGAAGTAAATAATTTCTAGGCAGTGTGGCTTGAGATTTTTTTTTTTTAATATGCTAGTTATTGTACTTCTGATGTTTTTCCCTGAGGTCTTTAAAAATGCAAGTTCTTTATTCGGCTTTTTCAGAAGAGCTTTTAGTTATAGGCTGCTTTAGGCGTAAGGTTTGCCTGGCCTCATTAGAGAATGCATGGTCGCAGGATAAACACATAGGAAGATGTTGTTTGGTAAGAGAAAGTACGAAACTATCGCTGATATTCAACATTGTAATGGCGACACATTTGCTGCCTTGTGACATTGCGGAAACCCTAAAAACAGTCCTATTTTTGTGATTTGCCATAAAATGTTTATTTATAATACAAATAAAACATTTCTTATGCTTAAAATTTATGCCTAAAAATTTTGTAGGCATACGTTTTATGCATACAAATAAAAAAAAATTTATACTACAGCACAATAAACTTCGTTTATGGCAATGGCACAAAAGGAATTTATGATAAACTAGCCTAAAATATAATTCTGCGAGCTGACTACTTTTTCATATCTGTAATATAATAGATATTTGTTGCATAATAAATATTTTTGCACTCACAATGCTTTTAACGTTATAGAAAATAATTGTAAAATTACATAAATTTGCTAAAATTCTGTACACATACTCATAGAGGGCTGACACAAACCGCTTCCTTTTGAGAAAAATCGAACAATTCTGGAAATGTAACACCTTCATAGAAGAAGGATACCTCTAAGTTGCCAGGGAAAAATGTCTGTAATTTAACTACCTAATTTTACTAAAAACACTTACCCTAAACGATGGTGTCTACTGCTACTGGTGTCTACTTCTCTCAATTGACTGAGTGTTTGCCCCAGTATTTGGATCAACATAATGCTGTTGATGGTTCACAGTTAAATGGCGGTAATTTGAACGATTTAAGTTACAATACGCTGGCCATTCGTTAGAATGAATAACCGAATTTTCTGAAACCTCTCTTAGAGTAATGGGTTCAAGTGTTTCCCGATTTTTTCTTCCTACATAGATATAGCGATAATCGTTACCTTGTTTCAAGCCGAAGATCCATGGACCATTAATTCTTCTTCCATGATTTCGATTATTTTGTACGTCAGCTTCGCTATCAGTTGACTTTTGAGCCTGATTTCATTGCAGTAATCTTCCTCTGTTGTATTTTCGGTGTCCTGCAAACCGCGCTCCATCAATTTGCACTGGCTCTTCTTCATTGCTTACCATTTTCTCACCATTGTTAACGGAAACAATATTTGAGCAAATTTCACGGCACATATCGAACCAATCAATGATTGCTTCCTTACTTCTATCTGTTAATTGAATAAAATAATAAATGAATTCTAAAATTTTGCATAAAGAAAGATTGCAGTTTATTCTGTTATTAAAATCAGTACAATGGAAGAAAAGATTTCCAGTGCGGATCGAACGAAAAGCATCCGCGAGCCTTGCAGCGTAGGGTAGGCTAAATTTCACCATTTCTCTGCTTTCTTCGAGTTTCCTTCATTTCCCCGCGGCAACGATGATATGCTGCAGCTTGATTTTCTTCATCTAAAAGGCCATTTTTTTGTAAAAAAAACAATTGCCTTTTGCCCCTTTCTGCGAACTCTTAGTAAAACTCTTTAGCTAACATTTTAAGGGTTTTTAGATAATGAGATTTAAATTAAGCAAAATGACAAAAGAGTGCACAGACAATCATAAAGCAATCAATATCACAAAGACCTAGGCAGAACTGAAGTTTGCTTGGATTGGATGTCCTTATATATTGTTGGTTAATCCTTTAAGCTTCTACTCCTTCCCCATTTTACTAGCTTTGATTAAAAATCGTTCAAGTCAATGTGACCTGAGATTCTCGTACAACCATGGGAAACAATAGCTAAGCGCAGTGTAGATCACATACCAAACTAGATTCATGACGCGTAGATCGCATAGCAAACCAGCACCGAATGAAGTTATTACTCAAGAGCCAATATATTCAGAGAATGTTGAAAGTTATTTAATGGCTCTTGAGAAAATACATCAGAAGAGTGGAAACAATTTTTTTCCGGTATTTTTTTGTAAGTTTGCATTGAGATTTGGATATACTCGATAAAGAAACTAATAATCCAGGCGGTGGACCACCTTTTGTATAGAGATTCTACTTTCCCTGGCTGCCAGTTCGGTCAAGTTGGTAGCGAACTGGGAACAAGCCATGCTACAGCCCAAATAGCGCCCCTTTCCATATCCCACTTGTGTGACCGCTTCACGCTATACGAAGTGGCCACGCTCCTCCTCCAAGTCTCTCGACTTGGAGGAGGCGCTGGGCCCACCTCTGGACGGTTTGAAGGCTAGCCCATGGAAGGAGTGGAGTAATATGGGGGCTTCAGCTTCTCAACCCGCTCGAAGTTGGACAAAGCGCAAGAGGAAGCTGGGCCTCTCGAGAAAAGAAGAATGGATCGATCTCAAATGCACCCCGCAAGCCCAAGAACTCAAAGAAGCAGAGAGAATGCTCATGTTTCGAGCCAAACTTATCCAGTAAGTTCTCGAAGGCGACACCGGTCTCAGCGGGTTACCTAGCCAATAAACAGGGGTTTTACTTCCAAACTGTTTGCGACGGTCTTCTCTTCGAAGTGGGCTAAGGTAGATGTTTCTAAGTAGATATGGATGGCATTTTTATACAATAGAATTGTATTGGCCTCGGGGCTTATTAGGGGGAGCAGCAAATGCTTCTCCTCCCGCTCCCCTTTAACTGTTGCATTCAGGATACCATGTTGGGTGCACACGAAATACCTACCCACATAGGGCAGGGGGGTCAGGTGATTGCGTAATTTATACCCGCTGTAATGTCGCCATTCTTCCTCTGCCTCTCAATACCTTGCTCCAGGTATTAAAAGTTCAGATCCACATGGATAGGAAGTATTCTCTTGTGTCTAAGTGCATTCCACTTGAGCTGAGTTTGATGTGACGAATTTCAGCAGTACGTCAATTACCGATGCCCTTCCTCCTCCTCGTAGACATGAACTGTAAACACAGATGCTGGTGAGAATATATCAATCCCAGGGGGCATTTCCTGGTCGAACTGGTTGAAGAGATGGAGATTGGTGTCTTTATTGTGGAAGATTTCACACATTTATGTCCTAGAACTGCTTCGCTTTCCTGTCTTGACCTGACCCTGTGCTTTCGTCAAGCAAAAGTATACTTTGGATGGTAGGTAATCCACGAAGACAATGGTAGCGATCACTTTCCCATTACAATATCTTTTGCTAGGCCTCCGCCACAAGAAATGCCATCTCTGGAACGCCTGGAACGATAGCGATGTTCGCAGCCCTGGGTTTTATTCCTTGAAGGTTTAGACGTTTTGCAGGCCATTTGCTTCCAAAGTGGTCAGTCAAGTTCGAGATGCCCACACATAGAATCCATTTGTCTATAATTGCTACAGGCGACGTGCGAACGATTTCACCTCTAGAAGCGACGAAACAATCAATGGCCTATTCTCATTGAGCGAATTATTTTTTACCCTCGATTTTTGTGCCAATACCTTCCTTGCTCCGGCTAATATCTCATATGTATGCTATGCTACCGTGCAGGCTTTTTGCAAGCTGCAGAGAGATCCACAGACCTAGTTGGGTTTCGCCCTATTTAATTAACCTCTTGCGCGTGCTGGTTGATGGAGAAAATAGTAAATTTTAGGTTAGCTATATTTCTGACATCGGAAGTCAACCATCTTCTGCACAGTACGGCTTCCATAAGTACAACTCCATGTTAGATGCTCTGCTCCGGTTGGAAAGGGCTATGTCGTAGAATGACTCCCGACGATACCATATATCACTATTCGTTGAGGGAACTTCCTTAATTATCTTTAGAGTGCGTTACTGTCTGGCGGCCGATATTATGTATCTTCGATATGCTTAAGAAGTGGAACTGAGCTCAAGGATAATAATATTGCTATCATTAATAAAATAGAGTTTTATTAATAATAACTATCAATAAACAAGAGACGGAAAATATTGACATAAACAGAGAATGAAAAGGGTCGTGGGGGCTCGGCTAATCCGAGGATTTAAAGGATTTAAAAAAAGGTAAAACAAATATCGAGTTAAAGAGATGGGATGGTTCGATAAACCATTTAAAGCACAGGATAGAATTGACAAAAGGGTTAAGTACTCAAAGGTGACGTTTGGCTTACGTAACTTTTGCACTAGTGGTGCAGTGGAAGGTGGCGCAAAGGAGTTTCGGTCCGCTGGCGAGTTCCAGCCGAAGGGGGGGGGGATAAAAGGATCCTGACGAGGCGTCTTGGGAAGGAGAACCGTTTCTCGACGAACGGCTTGAAGAACAATGGCTGTTCTAGGTTGTTCTCTTCTGAACAAAGGGGGGATGAGAACCGTCTCTTGTCTACGGGCTCAAGAACAATGGCTGTTCTAATGTTGTTCTCCTCTGAACAACAGGGGGGGGGGTGAGAAGCGTTTCTTGGCGAAGGGCTCAAAACGAACAATGGCTGTTCTAATGCTGTTCTCCTTTGAACAACAGGGGGGGATGAGAACCGTTTCTTGGCGAAGGGCTCAAAACGAACAATGGCTGTTCTAATGCTGTTCTCCTCTGAACAACAATGGGGGAGTGAGAACCGTTTCTTGGCGAAGGGCTCAAAACGAACAATGGCTGTTCTAATGCTGTTCTCCTTTGAACAACAGGGGGGGATGAGAACCGTTTCTTGGCGAAGGGCTCAAAACGAACAATGGCTGTTCTAATGCTGTTCTCCTTTGAACAACAGGGGGGGAAGCCTTGGGGACTTGGCGTCGGAAAGGCTCGAACCTTTGGCACTCAAGGAATATTGTCCTCCTTCTGGACAAGTGATGGTGAATCTCGAGGTCGAGGTCCCTTGGCGCACAAAGGGAGAGAGGGTCGTGGTGATGTTTCGCGACGAAAATCTGGATCTCCAATCTGATCTTAGTGGTAAAGTTTCCATATAAATAGCCAGGACATCTCCTTGGCGTGGGGGAAAATGGAGTGAAAGCTTGGAAGGAACGCACAGCCGGGCCGGAGAACAATGCCTTATCTGCTCATAAGCCTAACTCAATCTGGCGAGGTCGGCGTATGGGGGCGAACGGGAGGACGATAACCTCCTTGTTTAAACATTGACATCGGGTAGCTGTGATAAGACTCCAAGCCTCGAATCGAAGATGCACGTGGGCAGCATCGTGGTTTTAAATAATACGGGATAGGAGTTGAAATTAAACGCAGCTTCAACTCGTTCTATCACACCCCTCCATTCCAGAGGAAGTTGTCACTTCGAAAAAAAGAGAGAAGGGACAACGATAGAGCTCCGTTGTGGGGAACTCGTTTTCTTGTACCAACCGTACCTTCCTGCACCTAACTAGTATTACCTCAATACATATGATTATTTTGATCTTTAGATTACAGGGGAAAATAACCTTTAATACAACTTAATCAAAGAAAAAAAAAGGGCATGGAACAATGAAATGATATAAACTTAGTACATACGGGACAAAATAATTTATACGTAAATTAATAAGAACAAATATATATACATACAAAAAATTAGACATTGAGCGTTACAAAATTCAGACATATACATTAATTAATTATATTACAAAAGAATCTTAAATTAAGCCGTACAAGACGGTATATACCTACATGGAGATACTAATCCTATGAATACAATTATTCTACGCTATTCGGTAATGCATTCCTACTGAGTGCGTCAGCGACCTGGTTATCGGAACCTTTTATCTAATTTATTTTAAACTGATACTCTTGCAAGAGTAAACTCCAGCGCATGATGCGGCCGTTTGAGTGTCTCACATTCCTAATACAGGCTAACGGACGGTGGTCGGTTCCTATTTGAAATTCTTTACATATCAAGTACAGCTTGAATTTGTCTATGACCCAGATAATTGATAGAGCTTTCTTTTCTCTAGTGGCATATCTCTTTTCGCGTGGTAATAATTGACGACTAGCATATGCAACTGGATGACTCGTTCCGTCATCCACGTATTGAAGGAGTACACCTCCAATGCCCTCGTTGCTCACGTCGGTCTTAACCCCAAAGGATTTTTCCGGGTTGGGCAACTTTAAAATGGGGGCAGAAATGAACTTACTTTTGAGCTGATTAAAATGGGAAACAGCGACATCATTCCAACGTAAACGATCGGGGAAATTCTTTTCCTGAAGGGGGCATAGGGGGGCCGAAATTGCAACGAAATTCGGAACAAATCGCTGATAGGGAGAAGCTGATCCTAGGAACGATCTTAATGGCTTCTTTGTAATCGGGAGGGGTATGTCGGCGATTGCCTTAATCTTGTTCTCATGGGGACCTAACTTGCTTTGTCCTATTTTGAAACCCAAATATTTAATGGTTTCGTGGGAAACATGGCATTTGCGGAGGCCAATGGTGAGGCCATTTTCGCGCAGTCGCTCGAAAAGAGCTAATAGGGCGGGTAAATGGTGACTCCATTTAATTAGTTCTTGTAGCTGACTCTTCTGACGTGGTGTCAGCTGCGCGTCACTATCCAGGTCAGAGGGTTCCAAAGACTCGCCTGGTAGGGAAGGAGGAGGGTAATCGGCATCAGGTTGGATGCACACTGTCTGGATTACATTAAGGGACTCCGCGGGGCAATCCTCTTCAAGCGCCGATGCTTCGTCCAGTTCTACGAAGGTATCTCCATGGGCGCGTTGGGGGTTCTTTTTTTCTTGGGGTCCAGGGACAGTCTCCGTGTCCTTGTCTGGGGCCTTATCACCTAAGGGTGTTAGTGATTCACACTCCTCTTTTGCCGTCCTAAAGTCCTGGTTAAGGATCTCCGAGAATTCGGACGGTAACGGGGTTCTGAGGGGGACGGACTCCTGGGCTTCCTTCTTAGCTCTACCTCGAGTAAGGGCGGCCTGGGACACAGGGTCGGAACTTACTTGGGGGCTCTGTCCTATAAGTACAGAGCAGAATTTTATGGGTGCTGAAATGACTTCAGCCCAGCCATCATAATATTGACACTGCAGGTAACATCTAACGACGGGGAATCTGTTCGCCCGCCCAAGGTAGTCATGTACCACCGCAAACTTTTCGTGGTTAGGGTCCACTGGGGGAAGGACTTCGTCGGACACGATGAAACACGTACATCCTGTGTCCCTGACGAGAGTCGATACTCGGCAGCCATTCACGCTGCCCTCCTCAAATTTCAAAGTTCCTGGTGAACTTTTATCAAAAATAAAATTTACCTGGTGGCCTGACGGAGGGGGAGAAGTTGCTGCTTGGGTCTGCACCACCGGGGGAGCCGGGGTTGCATTAATCTGGTGAACTTGGTGGGCTGGTCCGCTTTTAAGCCTAGAATTTTGGGGGCAATTCCAGCTCATGTGGTTTTCTACACCACAGGTGAAGCATATTATTGGTCGCTTCGGGAAGAGAGGTGGAGAAGAAATCTGAACGGGAGGTTTGGAGTCCCGTTGTTGATTTTGGGGAATGAAGTTTTGGGGTTTTACGGGGCCCGGAAACTTTGTCAGCTTTCCTGGGAAGGGGCGCGAATCCTTCCTTCTTTCCTGGTTTGGGGGTTGGTGAGAAGTTCGATTCTCCTTTGGATATAAATTATGGCTTGCGGCATAGACATCCGCTTCTTCGGTACATTCTTTAAAGGTCTGGCACCGACGATCCTTGACAAACGCGCGGATCTCCGTCGGGAGAGACGCCAAAAATTGATCTCGCAACACGAAGTCTGTTAAGGACTCGTAGTTCGGATCAACCTTTGAGGATTCTAACCAAAATTTAAAATTCCTCTGAAGAATGTATCCGAATTGACGGAACGTCTGTCCGGGTTTAATACGACCTCCTCGAAATTCTTGGCGGTAGAAATCGGGAGTCATATTATGAGCGGCCAATAACTCAGCTTTTAAGGTGCTGTAGTTAATTGTACACTCAGATGGTAAAGATATAAAAATTTCGCGCAATTTGCAATTTAACAGGGGAAGTAATCTGGCTACACCTTCAGCCTCCAGATCCATGTTATTGATTTCGAGGATCTTTTCGAAGTGGGCTAAAAATGCTCCGAAATCCTCTCCATCCTTGAAATTGGGGAGCCTTAGTGAGAGATTGGGGGGAGCTTCGGAACGGGAACTGGTGGACTGTATCCCCGCTTCAACACGAGCTAATTCAATCTGATGGTGAAGCTCAGCTTGTCTTATCCATGCCTCTCTTTCTCTTTCTTTTTCTTCTCGTTGGATTTCTCTTTCTCGTTCCTCTTGTCGGATTACTCTTTCTTTTTCTTCTCGTTCCTCTTGTCGGATTACTCTTTCTTTTTCTTCCTCTTTTCTTTGCTCCTCTTGAATGTACTCAATTAGTTCTTTTCCGGAGAGTCCCAAGGATTCTCCTTGCGCTTTAAAGATTTCAAACTGAGTCATCTTTGCACTTGGGGGCGCACTAGTCAACCAACTAAAATTCCTTGCAACAAGAATTATGCCTCTATAGAATTAGCCTACCTAAATATGGGCACTGACCTATTCGTACTTGGTTTCTTACTCTAAATAACCACTGACTAAAATCACAAAAAAAACACAAACAAATTATTATAACAGTTCCTTGAGCTACTCCAGCTTCTTAAGTTTCAAAAAAAAGGGGGATAGCAATCGTTAAAACAAAAGGGAACTACTATATTCTATTATTGTAACGAATAACACTATGCTTTACTCGACTGAGACCAGTGTTTGCAAAGATATAGCGTTAAACCCCACACACCTGATACCAAATTTAAATAGTATATATATATATATATATATATGTCGTAGAATGACTCCCGACGATACCATATATCACTATTCGTTGAGGGAACTTCCTTAATTATCTTTAGAGTGCGTTACTGTCTGGCGGCCGATATTATGTATCTTCGATATGCTTAAGAAGTGGAACTGAGCTCAAGGATAATAATATTGCTATCATTAATAAAATAGAGTTTTATTAATAATAACTATCAATAAACACAAGACGGAAAATATTGACATAAACAGAGAATGAAAAGGGTCGTGGGGGCTCGGCTAATCCGAGGATTTAAAGGATTTAAAAAAAGGTAAAACAAATATCGAGTTAAAGAGATGGGATGGTTCGATAAACCATTTATAGCACAGGATAGAATTGACAAAAGGGTTAAGTACTCAAAGGTGACGTTTGGCTTACGTAACTTTTGCACTAGTGGTGCAGTGGAAGGTGGCGCAAAGGAGTTTCGGTCCGCTGGCGAGTTCCAGCCGAAGGGGGGGGGATAAAAGGATCCTGACGAGGCGTCTTGGGAAGGAGAACCGTTTCTCGACGAACGGCTTGAAGAACAATGGCTGTTCTAGGTTGTTCTCTTCTGAACAAAGGGGGGATGAGAACCGTCTCTTGTCTACGGGCTCAAGAACAATGGCTGTTCTAATGTTGTTCTCCTCTGAACAACAGGGGGGGAGGGGTGAGAAGCGTTTCTTGGCGAAGGGCTCAAAACGAACAATGGCTGTTCTAATGCTGTTCTCCTTTGAACAACAGGGGGGGATGAGAACCGTTTCTTGGCGAAGGGCTCAAAACGAACAATGGCTGTTCTAATGCTGTTCTCCTCTGAACAACAATGGGGGAGTGAGAACCGTTTCTTGGCGAAGGGCTCAAAACGAACAATGGCTGTTCTAATGCTGTTCTCCTTTGAACAACAGGGGGGGATGAGAACCGTTTCTTGGCGAAGGGCTCAAAACGAACAATGGCTGTTCTAATGCTGTTCTCCTTTGAACAACAGGGGGGGAAGCCTTGGGGACTTGGCGTCGGAAAGGCTCGAACCTTTGGCACTCAAGGAATATTGTCCTCCTTCTGGACAAGTGATGGTGAATCTCGAGGTCGAGGTCCCTTGGCGCACAAAGGGAGAGAGGGTCGTGGTGATGTTTCGCGATGAAAATCTGGATCTCCAATCTGATCTTAGTGGTAAAGTTTCCATATAAATAGCCAGGACATCTCCTTGGCGTGGGGGAAAATGGAGTGAAAGCTTGGAGGGAACGCACAGCCGGGCCGGAGAACAATGCCTTATCTGCTCATAAGCCTAACTCAATCTGGCGAGGTCGGCGTATGGGGGCGAACGGGAGGACGATAACCTCCTTGTTTAAACATTGACATCGGGTAGCTGTGATAAGACTCCAAGCCTCGAATCGAAGATGCACGTGGGCAGCATCGTGGTTTTGAATAATACGGGATAGGAGTTGAAATTAAACGCAGCTTCAACTCGTTCTATCACACCCCTCCATTCCAGGGGAAGTTGTCACTTCGAAAAAAAGAGAGAAGGGACAACGATAGAGCTCCGTTGTGGGGAACTCGTTTTCTTGTACCAACCGTACCTTCCTGCACCTAACTAGTATTACCTCAATACATATGATTATTTTGATCTTTAGATTACAGGGGAAAATAACCTTTAATACAACTTAATCAAAGAAAAAAAAAGGGCATGGAACAATGAAATGATATAAACTTAGTACATACGGGACAAAATAATTTATACGTAAATTAATAAGAACAAATATATATACATACAAAAAATTAGACATTGAGCGTTACAAAATTCAGACATATACATTAATTAATTATATTACAAAAGAATCTTAAATTAAGTCGTACAAGACGGTATATACCTACATGGAGATACTAATCCTATGAATACAATTATTCTACGCTATTCGGTAATGCATTCCTACTGAGTGCGTCAGCGACCTGGTTATCGGAACCTTTTATCTAATTTATTTTAAACTGATACTCTTGCAAGAGTAAACTCCAGCGCATGATGCGGCCGTTTGAGTGTCTCACATTCCTAATACAGGCTAACGGACGGTGGTCGGTTCCTATTTGAAATTCTTTACATATCAAGTACAGCTTGAATTTGTCTATGACCCAGATAATTGATAGAGCTTTCTTTTCTCTAGTGGCATATCTCTTTTCGCGTGGTAATAATTGACGACTAGCATATGCAACTGGATGACTCGTTCCGTCATCCACGTATTGAAGGAGTACACCTCCAATGCCCTCGTTGCTCACGTCGGTCTTAACCCCAAAGGATTTTTCCGGGTTGGGCAACTTTAAAATGGGGGCAGAAATGAACTTACTTTTGAGCTGATTAAAATGGGAAACAGCGACATCATTCCAACGTAAACGATCGGGGAAATTCTTTTCCTGAAGGGGGCATAGGGGGGCCGAAATTGCAACGAAATTCGGAACAAATCGCTGATAGGGAGAAGCTGATCCTAGGAACGATCTTAATGGCTTCTTTGTAATCGGGAGGGGTATGTCGGCGATTGCCTTAATCTTGTTCTCATGGGGACCTAACTTGCTTTGTCCTATTTTGAAACCCAAATATTTAATGGTTTCGTGGGAAACATGGCATTTGCGGAGGCCAATGGTGAGGCCATTTTCGCGCAGTCGCTCGAAAAGAGCTAATAGGGCGGGTAAATGGTGACTCCATTTAATTAGTTCTTGTAGCTGACTCTTCTGACGTGGTGTCAGCTGCGCGTCACTATCCAGGTCAGAGGGTTCCAAAGACTCGCCTGGTAGGGAAGGAGGAGGGTAATCGGCATCAGGTTGGATGCACACTGTCTGGATTACATTAAGGGACTCCGCGGGGCAATCCTCTTCAAGCGCCGATGCTTCGTCCAGTTCTACGAAGGTATCTCCATGGGCGCGTTGGGGGTTCTTTTTTTCTTGGGGTCCAGGGACAGTCTCCGTGTCCTTGTCTGGGGCCTTATCACCTAAGGGTGTTAGTGATTCACACTCCTCTTTTGCCGTCCTAAAGTCCTGGTTAAGGATCTCCGAGAATTCGGACGGTAACGGGGTTCTGAGGGGGACGGACTCCTGGGCTTCCTTCTTAGCTCTACCTCGAGTAAGGGCGGCCTGGGACACAGGGTCGGAACTTACTTGGGGGCTCTGTCCTATAAGTACAGAGCAGAATTTTATGGGTGCTGAAATGACTTCAGCCCAGCCATCATAATATTGACACTGCAGGTAACATCTAACGACGGGGAATCTGTTCGCCCGCCCAAGGTAGTCATGTACCACCGCAAACTTTTCGTGGTTAGGGTCCACTGGGGGAAGGACTTCGTCGGACACGATGAAACACGTACATCCTGTGTCCCTGACGAGAGTCGATACTCGGCAGCCATTCACGCTGCCCTCCTCAAATTTCAAAGTTCCTGGTGAACTTTTATCAAAAATAAAATTTACCTGGTGGCCTGACGGAGGGGGAGAAGTTGCTGCTTGGGTCTGCACCACCGGGGGAGCCGGGGTTGCATTAATCTGGTGAACTTGGTGGGCTGGTCCACTTTTAAGCCTAGAATTTTGGGGGCAATTCCAGCTCATGTGGTTTTCTACACCACAGGTGAAGCATATTATTGGTCGCTTCGGGAAGAGAGGTGGAGAAGAAATCTGAACGGGAGGTTTGGAGTCCCGTTGTTGATTTTGGGGAATGAAGTTTTGGGGTTTTACGGGGCCCGGAAACTTTGTCAGCTTTCCTGGGAAGGGGCGCGAATCCTTCCTTCTTTCCTGGTTTGGGGGTTGGTGAGAAGTTCGATTCTCCTTTGGATATAAATTATGGCTTGCAGCATAGACATCCGCTTCTTCGGTACATTCTTTAAAGGTCTGGCACCGACGATCCTTGACAAACGCGCGGATCTCCGTCGGGAGAGACGCCAAAAATTGATCTCGCAACACGAAGTCTGTTAAGGATTCGTAGTTCGGATCAACCTTTGAGGATTCTAACCAAAATTTAAAATTCCTCTGAAGAATGTATCCGAATTGAAGGAACGTCTGTCCGGGTTTAATACGACCTCCTCGAAATTCTTGGCGGTAGAAATCGGGAGTCATATTATGAGCGGCCAATAACTCAGCTTTTAAGGTGCTGTAGTTAATTGTACACTCAGATGGTAAAGATATAAAAATTTCGCGCAATTTGCAATTTAACAGGGGAAGTAATCTGGCTACACCTTCAGCCTCCAGATCCATGTTATTGATTTCGAGGATCTTTTCGAAGTGGGCTAAAAATGCTCCGAAATCCTCTCCATCCTTGAAATTGGGGAGCCTTAGTGAGAGATTGGGGGGAGCTTCGGAACGGGAACTGGTGGACTGTATCCCCGCTTCAACACGAGCTAATTCAATCTGATGGTGAAGCTCAGCTTGTCTTATCCATGCCTCTCTTTCTCTTTCTTTTTCTTCTCGTTGGATTTCTCTTTCTCGTTCCTCTTGTCGGATTACTCTTTCTTTTTCTTCTCGTTCCTCTTGTCGGATTACTCTTTCTTTTTCTTCCTCTTTTCTTTGCTCCTCTTGAATGTACTCAATTAGTTCTTTTCCGGAGAGTCCCAAGGATTCTCCTTGCGCTTTAAAGATTTCAAACTGAGTCATCTTTGCACTTGGGGGCGCACTAGTCAACCAACTAAAATTCCTTGCAACAAGAATTATGCCTCTATAGAATTAGCCTACCTAAATATGGGCACTGACCTATTCGTACTTGGTTTCTTACTCTAAATAACCACTGACTAAAATCACAAAAAAAACACAAACAAATTATTATAACAGTTCCTTGAGCTACTCCAGCTTCTTAAGTTTCAAAAAAAAAGGGGGATAGCAATCGTTAAAACAAAAGGGAACTACTATATTCTATTATTGTAACGAATAACACTATGCTTTACTCGACTGAGACCAGTGTTTGCAAAGATATAGCGTTAAACCCCACACACCTGATACCAAATTTAAATAGTATATATATATATATATATATATATATGTCGTAGAATGACTCCCGACGATACCATATATCACTATTCGTTGAGGGAACTTCCTTAATTATCTTTAGAGTGCGTTACTGTCTGGCGGCCGATATTATGTATCTTCGATATGCTTAAGAAGTGGAACTGAGCTCAAGGATAATAATATTGCTATCATTAATAAAATAGAGTTTTATTAATAATAACTATCAATAAACACAAGACGGAAAATATTGACATAAACAGAGAATGAAAAGGGTCGTGAGGGCTCGGCTAATCCGAGGATTTAAAGGATTTAAAAAAAGGTAAAACAAATATCGAGTTAAAGAGATGGGATGGTTCGATAAACCATTTAAAGCACAGGATAGAATTGACAAAAGGGTTAAGTACTCAAAGGTGACGTTTGGCTTACGTAACTTTTGCACTAGTGGTGCAGTGGAAGGTGGCGCAAAGGAGTTTCGGTCCACTGGCGAGTTCCAGCCGAAGGGGGGGGATAAAAGGATCCTGACGAGGCATCTTGGGAAGGAGAACCGTTTCTCGACGAACGGCTTGAAGAACAATGGCTGTTCTAGGTTGTTCTCTTCTGAACAAAGGGGGGATGAGAACCGTCTCTTGTATACGGGCTCAAGAACAATGGCTGTTCTAATGTTGTTCTCCTCTGAACAACAGGGGGGGGTGAGAAGCGTTTCTTGGCGAAGGGCTCAAAACGAACAATGGCTGTTCTAATGCTGTTCTCCTTTGAACAACAGGGGGGGATTAGAACCGTTTCTTGGCGAAGGGCTCAAAACGAACAATGGCTGTTCTAATGTTGTTCTCCTCTGAACAACAGGGGGGGGGGGGTGAGAACCGTTTCTTGGCGAAGGGCTGAAAACGAACAATGGCTGTTCTAATGCTGTTCTCCTCTGAACAACAGGGGGGGAGGGGTGAGAAGCGTTTCTTGGCGAAGGGCTCAAAACGAACAATGGCTGTTCTAATGCTGTTCTCCTTTGAACAACAGGGGGGGATGAGAACCGTTTCTTGGCGAAGGGCTCAAAACGAACAATGGCTGTTTTAATGCTGTTCTCCTTTGAACAACAGGGGGGGAAGCCTTGGGGACTTTGCGTCGGAAAGGCTCGAACCTTTGGCACTCAAGGAATATTGTCCTCCTTCTGGACAAGTGATGGTGAATCTCGAGGTCGAGGTCCCTTGGCGCACAAAGGGAGAGAGGGTCGTGGTGATGTTTCGCGACGAAAATCTGGATCTCCAATCTGATCTTAGTGGTAAAGTTTCCATATAAATAGCCAGGACATCTCCTTGGCGTGGGGGAAAATGGAGTGAAAGCTTGGAGGGAACGCACAGCCGGGCCGGAGAACAATGCCTTATCTGCTCATAAGCCTAACTCAATCTGGCGAGGTCGGCGTATGGGGGCGAACGGGGGGACGATAACCTCCTTGTTTAAACATTGACATCGGGTAGCTGTGATAAGACTCCAAGCCTCGAATCGAAGATGCACGTGGGCAGCATCGTGGTTTTAAATAATACGGGATAGGAGTTGAAATTAAACGCAGCTTCAACTCATTCTATCACAGGCTATGTTCAAGGTTTTCCTTTTCAAGGATAATTTCGCCACTGCATTTTTTGGAGGGAAAAAGGCACATGGTACCGAGTGGCGTTACGTTATCGTGGAAACCCTTCATTCTAGGAAAGCAGTGGTATGACTCCCCATTTTCTTGGCTCAGTTCCTACGAAATCAACGAACCCGTATACGGATGGCAAAGCCCACTTCCAACCTGTTGTCCAAGAATAGGGTGTCTGTCAATGAAGGGTCATCGGTGTCATTCTTTTTGCCGTGAGCATCATTGGTATCGCCTCGGTGCTGTCGGTGGGTGTTCTCATCACGATATACGTATACAACTTTTCGACTTTTTTGGTGGTGTCCAGATGCCTACCATGGAATGTTAATTCCACCAGCCTTTGGACGGCGTCATTCGTTTTTTTCTGAAATACAACTGTTTCGGTCTCCTTTGCTCAAGGGTAAGGTGAGCATCACCTCAACTAGGACCTAGTCCTAAAGGAAGATCGCCTGGATCTTGTGGACTCGTAAACCGATTATTTAGTCTTGTTTTCGACTGACGCCTTACATGTAAAGTGTATATTTGCAACATTTAAAGTCTCTTGTACCCGTGCCAGGGACATTATACGTTATGTGGCTTTAAGTGTGTGTGATGGGGTTAATAACTTTTGTTCTATCTTTCATTTGTTCGATTAAAACTTGAAAATATATCAAGATTTATGAAAATGCATCTCAGAGTCTATTTCCTTAGGTGAATTCGATCCACCATGCCAATCTTTGTTTAGCGATTCGTCCCCTCTTCACTTTCATTATAGAAGGCCTCCTTTTCGACTGAGGGGAAATATGCAACTCACTTTTTGTCGAGCACAGTGCATGATGTGCTTATACGCAAGGGTTCACTCTCCCTAAGTCACCAACGGCTCTTATTATCGCGTTTATAAAAATTTCAGTCACTGAATTAGTCTTTCAAACCTGAATTTTTCCACGGGCAATGTTGGTGTTTTAATTGCAACTCAGCCGCAATTACTTAATTAAAAAAAAACAAGAAGTTTGATTTTTTTTAATCGCGTTTTTTAAAATAAAAAATACCTGACACTCCTAAACATTGACGTATTGATTCCAAATCTGCAAAAAAATTCAGTCTGTCTTAAGTATTTTTTGAGTCATGGAGAAGCAAACATTTTTCGAATAGACACGACTAATATATATATATATATATATATATATATATATATATATATATATATATATATATATATATATATATATATATATATATATATATATATATATATATCGCTAATAAAATATCTTAATAATTTACAAAGCTGAATATACTTGTCGAAGTATGGCTAAGTGTACGGGAATATACGCATAAAGGCTCTAAGGTAGGCTAAGCAAGGCAACAACTTTTATTGCTCTAAGAGTGCGATTTGAATAGATAGCTGCAGCTGCGTGACCAAGGAATATTCCAAATACAACGACAAAAATAGATTTTAATACACAGTAAATAAAAGGCACAAAATAAATATGGATATATATCGATACATGAATAAGACTAAATTAGGGTCCGAATACTAATTGGATAACCAGGGTTATTAAATGGTCATAATGAGAGATTTAGGGTAGTGATCGATTTAGTTCCTTTAAACCTCGAGAGTAAAGCGGGGCAAACTTGGTGGGAGGTCTTGGTAACCTTGATTACTCACGGGGGTAGCTGAGAACCCGCAGAGGGTGGTGCTACTTTCTCCAAACTTGGGTTTTGCGAGATGCAGGCCTCTTGTCCTCAAGAGGTCACCGGACAAACTCCGAAGAGGGGAGGGGAATTCTCCAAACTCGGATCGAACGAGCTATCGTGCCTCTTGTCCTCAAGAGGTCACCGGTCCAACTTCGAAAAGGGGGGGCCCATGACTTCTCCAAACTCGGATTGAGTGAGCTATTGGGCCTCTTGTCCTCAAGAGGTCACCAGAAGAACTTCGGATGACGGCTTCTCCAATCCTTGATCCGAAGTCTGTTGAGAAAGGCTGACGTTGCCTCACGAG
The DNA here is from genome assembly GCA_963969495.1 of Ceratothoa steindachneri. NCBI lineage: Eukaryota > Metazoa > Arthropoda > Malacostraca > Isopoda > Cymothoidae > Ceratothoa > Ceratothoa steindachneri. The sequence continues at coordinate 143,741,536 of OZ018319.1, forward strand.
ACTCTTCTCCCTGACCCGAAGATACGAGTGTGATGTCCAGCTCTTCGTGGCTTGCGACCGTCACTAAACACTTCTCGAGAGAGAGAGCGTCGTTGAATCGAACTTTTTTCGGGGAAGTGTCATCTAACCAAATACGAGTATGTCGGTAATCTTTGGGAGGGTGCATATATATCCGGAGTTCTCCAAAACACGAAGAGAGAGAAGCATTCTCGAACCCTAGTTGTGGGTCGTGACAACCGAGCGTCTCCTTGCGGGAAAGTGTAAGAGGCAGGGATCAGCGGGTCAGACGTACGACCAGCGGCTGGATCAATAAAAGTTGTTCGAGACGAACCTACAGAATAGATAAGTAATCTCCCGACCCGGGGGAGGGGGGATATTGAGACGGCAGGGAGGTAGCCTTCAATTTCAGCATCATGCCTCGGTGTGAATTTCTCAGTGACCTGAAGGCAAGTCTAAAAAGGGTGAAGTCGGAATGCGATGGGGGAGGGGGAGTACTGGCTCGCTTTCTTTTCCAAGTAATATCTTAAGAGGTTGAGAAATACTACTTTTTTAGCGGATCCCTCTACACTCCTCCCTATCCAAAGACATTTTTACAGCACAGAACCCTTTGGGGCTAAAAAAATGTCTACAACTAATTTCATCAAGAGGGGAACTTATAAAGCCAAAATTTTAAGGTTTACCAACAGAGAGAAAAAAAACATATAACACTGCACGTGATTTACATATATGTAACCACAGATAACTTAATCTATACATATGCACCCACAACATCAACAAGGCAAAAAAAAGGAAACTAGTAATTACAAAATGAAGCAAACAGGAATTTTACTATACACTCAGGTTGTTGGAGGGATGTCTTCTATTGGATTCCTACTCAATCTATCGGCTAGGCAGTTGTCGTTGCCTTTAACATACAGGATCCAAAATTGATACTCCATGAGTAGTAGGCTCCAACGCATTAAACGGCTCTTACAGTTTTTTTAGGTACGCCAAGGGTTTGTGATCACTTTCGACAATAAGTTCTTTACCTATGAGATACATTCTAAACTTACGAATGGATCACACTATGGCTAACGCTTCGAGCTCTATGGGGACATACGCCTTTTCACGATGGGACAGCTTCCTACTAGCATATCCTACAGGATATCCCACTCCATCGTCATCATATTGGACGAGGAACACAACCTAGGCCATCCTGGGAGGCATCGGTACGAACCCCGAATGTTTTATCAGAATTTGGTAATCTCAAAATACGGGCAGAGATTAATTTGTCCTTTAACTGGTGGAAGCGATCTTCCGCGGAAGGGGTCCAATTGACTGGATCGCGGGCCGTTCTCTTAAGCATGTCATTAAAGGGCGAGGCTATGACAGCGAAATTCGGCACAAAACGACGATATAATGACACGGGAAAGTCTTCGAATAAGGCAAGCAATTGAGCCCTCTCATCAGGGGCGAGATTGGGGTTTAAGTTCAAGTCGGAGTTAAGCTCCGCTTGGGGGGAGGGGAGAAAGAGGCGGCAGAGGATACTCATCGCCTGCTTCTAAGCACACCGTTTGGACCAGATACAAGGGTTCAACGTTATAGATGTGTCCCTCGCTTGACGGGGGACGAATTGGGCCTATTAGGTCGATTGAGACATGGCCGAAAAACTCGGCCACTCTCGGGGTCTTTTGAAGAGGGCAGGGGCTACACGCCCTTTGGAGGTGACCTTCTGGCAAAGGTCACAGGACTTGCAAACGTCGATAATTTCTTTGGTTGCGCCTGGCCAAAAGAAATATTTGAAAACTCGCTGTGCCGTTTTGTTATGGCTGAAATGTCCGGCAATTAGGCCATCATGAGACATCTTTAGAACAGGTTCGATATACGTTCTCGGCACACACAACGCGTTGGTTGGAAAGCTCTACGGTTTAACAGAAGAACGGTATACTAACGCGTCCTTCACGCTTTATTCGATCTTCCGATTGCCTCGCACCCTTTCAGTCTCTTCCTTTTTTTCCACAGGAGTTGTAATGGGGGCAATTCTTCTGCGCCTCAGCAAATTGGACATTGGTGGCGAGGTCCATGTCTGTGTGGACGATAGGGGTACCGGAAGCGATGCATCCTTCTCGGCCTGGGCCCTGGTGACGACCGGCTGAGAAATTGGGTTTTGGGAGAGCTGTGCGCTCTGTCCGATGAGGACGGAGCAGAATTTCATCGGGGCCGCGACTACGTCGGCCCATCCTGTTAAGTACTAGCACTGACTATGGCACTGTACCACTGGAAACCTGGTGGCATGACCTAAAAAGTCATGCACCAACGCAAACCTGTTATGCTGGGGACTTACGGGGGATAGTAGTTAGTCGGAAACTACTATACAGGTGCAACCTGTATCTCTAACCAAGGTTGACATTCAGCAACCATTTACTCCGCCATTTTCAAGCTGGAGCCCACCGGGGGAACTCTTGTTGAACAGGAAATTTACCTGTTGATCATGGGAAGAGGGAGCAGGGGCCGCTAACGATGTGGCTAGCGGATTAGGCGATGGGGGCAGCAGAGATTTGGTGGACCTGGTGACTCGACGAGGTCCTCAGTTGAGAATTTTGAAGGCAATTGTAATTTAAGTGCCCAGGGGTGCCACATGTAAAGCATACAATTGGTCTACGGGGGTAGTTGATAGGCGTGGAGGGAAATAACGGAGGCTTCACGTCCCTTTGCTCTCGCAGCGAGTAAGGCCTGTACTTGCTCAACGCCTGCACTTTTACGAAGCCGTTGTTGCCCTTGGGTGGGCTTCGGTTAAACCCAAATTTGTGTTTAGGGAAGGGGGTGGTGGTTCTTCTTGACCTCCTTGGGGTAGAGGTCGTGGCTGGAAGCGTGAAGGTCGGCTTCTTCTGCACACTCCTTGAAAGTGGACGCTCTTCTGTCCGCTATGAAGGCCCTTAGTTCGCGAGGGAGGGTCGACATCAGTTGATTCCTTAGAATGAAGTCAACTAGCGACTCATAATCATTTGATACTTGGGCGGAATCCAGCCAGAATTGGAAGTTATGCCGAAAGTGAATCCAAATTGTCTGTAGGTTTGGCCTGGCTGTATTTGCGCGGAGCGGAATCTAACCGTATAAACTTCTGGATTCATGTTAATAGCACAAAAAAGTTCTGCCTTTAGGGTTGAATAATCAAGGGTAGCCTCTGAAGAAAGCAAAATGAATATGTCGCGAAGATGAGAGTTCAATAGTGGAAGTAACCGGGCGACACTATTTGATTCTAAGTCCCAATTTTTGACTTCGAAGATCTTCTCGAAGTGCGTTAAATAAAAGCAAAAATCTTCTCCATCCTTGTATGCGGGGAGTTTTAGTGAGGGCGCTTGAGCCTGTTCATTTCGAGATCCTACGGAGTTTATCTCGACTTGGTCACGGCTTATCTCTCTCTCATGCTGCCTAATTCTTTCTCTCTCTTCTGCTTCTCTCTGCGCTTGCCTCTTTTTTTCTTCTTTATGTGTTTTCCTTTCTTCGGCTTCTGCTTCTCTCTGTGCTTTTCTTTCTTCCATTTCTGCTTCTCTCTGTGCTTTTCTTTCTTCGTTTTCTCTCTTTGCTTTTCTTTCTTCTACTTCTGCTTCTCTCTGTTCTTTTCTTTTCGCACGTTCATTACGTTCCTCTTCCTGGACATGAGCAATTAAATCTTTCCTAGATAAGCCTAGGATTTGCCCTTGTTTATGACAGCGATCGAATGAAGACATCCCGGATATGCTACTTTCGACCTTTGCACACGAAAAAGCTACCAGAGCTATTGAAGCTTTACCCCCCCCAAAATATAAATGCTACTAACGACAAAATTATTAAAAATTCCTAGTAAAAATCGGGCGAACTCACACAAAAAATAAATAAATAACTAGCGGGGAAACTGAGTCCCGGCACAAAAAAATGGCGGTTACTATTACCGCTTAGCTAGTATTCTCTTTTAAGGAACTAGGAAAAATGTGGACAAACCACATAAGAATGAGCTTAAAAATTGGTTGTTACCCGTTAATCAAAAATAAAAATTGTCTTAATATATTGGTGTTCAGATATTCTTGGTAATGCAGCTGCTATTAATTGAACTTAGTGCTTCAAAATCAGGTGGGGAAGATTCTTAGGAAGACCCAAAGCCTGACGCCAAATTATATATATATATATATATATATATATATATATATATATATATATATATATATATATATATATGTCGAAGTGTGGCCAAGTGTACGGGAATATACGCACACATGCTCTAAGGTAGGCAATCAAGGCAACAACTGTTATTGCTCTAAGAGTGCGATTTGAATAGATAGCTGCAGCTGCGTGACCAAGGAATATTCCAAATACAACGACAAAAATAGATTTTAATACAGACTAAATAAAAGGCACAAAATAAATATGGATATATATAGGTACATGAATAAGACGAAATTAGGGTCCGAATACTAATTCGATAACCAGAGTTATTAAATGATTATAAGGAGATTTAGGGTAGTGAGCGATTTAGTTCCTTTGAACCTGGAGAGTAAAGCGGGGAGAACTTGGTGGGAGGTCTTAGTGACCTTGATTACTCACGGGGGTAGCCGAGAACCAGCAGAGGCTGGTGCTACTTTCTTCAAACTTGGGTTTTGCGAGATGCGGGTTTTATTGTCCCCAAGGGGTCATCGGACGAACCCCGAAGGGGGCAGGTGACTTTGCGATGGTTATTACAAACCAATGATTTTGGAATTTTTTAAAGTATTTCTTAACTACAAAAGGCCTTATGTTTTGGATCGTTATTCTGTTTGAAGTTAAACTGCACCCTCCCTCCAATTTCATTTACCTAGCTAATGGTTGGTTTTCTTTCGAAATAACCAAATAGTATTTTTTTTCATTGTTACATTGATTTAAAAAAAAGGTTCCTGTAACATTAGCAACAAGGGAAGTGCTTTATTTTTTGTATGGCGTTTTTCGGAAGTAGTCCTTCACCAGCTTTACGCTAAACATGTCTTCAGCAATTGTGGCCAGAGTTCTATTTTAATATCGTCAGTCTATAAATACTATCTTCCAACATATTTTATCACCATCAATGCTCTTTTTTCTAAACTTGGACATTGTGGAAACGCTATTTTTCTACCTTGTTTTCCGTGAAGGTCATTACGGTGTAGGAATTTCTTTATTGTCGTCTCTAAAACATTAATTCCAGCTGCAGCCATAGCTATACATATTTTTTATTTATTTTGGGGTGAGTCAACTAACAAGCATCATTTGGTGATTAAGCTTCTTTTCACTTTTTGGGGACAGTTTTCGTTCTTACCGTGTCCCTATACTTTTAATTTGGCCCTTAGCTTGTTCCTAAATCCATAACATGTCTCCGTTTCTCTTCCCTATGTTCCCAGTTTTGTGCCTATTCTGAGGAACAAGAATGCAAATGGCAATGACGATAATAATAATGAAATATATTTACATAATTAGGTTTTAATTGGGAATTTGAATTCTCTAAGACTCGCCCATTCGCTTCGAATCTAATCCGTTTTCCTTCCATCTTGTGAGGTTTTGGTTGCTGGGAGTGGCCAGTGGATCTGACTGTGCGAGTTGGCTCATGTCAAATCTCATGTATATATGTGTGTTGACCGATGGTCGTTTTCAGATGTGATCGGATTTGGTTATCATGTTCCCAGAATATGGAATTTTGCTCCTCGGCGCAGCCTTGATTAGAGGAGAGCATAAAATTCATGTGCACTTTTTATCTCCCTTAGGGTAATTTAGGTATTTGAATTTGAGAGTTGAAAGGAAAAAAATTTAAAGATCCGAGAAACGTGTAAAGTCGGTATTGAGGCAAGAGCTGACTGCCACATATATATTTAATGAGGCTAAATACATAGATACAAGCACTGGTTGGGCCGAGTATCAAACATTAAAATCTATAACCTATTTTATGCAAGGAATTTTACAATGAGAAATGCCTACAAATTAATAAATTGGTCAATTATATTCGGTGTATTTAATTTTTTTATCCAAACTGTATATTCAAAACATAAATGATCCTTATATGAGGCTATGGGCATATGATGAAAGGATAGAATAAAAACACAGAAATGACCTTTGATAGGCCCTAGTAGCTTTTGGCATTTGTCTGATTCTGTTAAGACAATCGTTCCATCCTTAGTCGGAAAAATTAAAATTATACCTTCACAAGTTTCATCATAGCTCGTACATCCAACCACTCCACATTGGAATTCCACAAGGAGTCTTCTCTCGCCTCTAGTATTCAACCTATTCACGTATGACATGTCACACTTACAAATCCTCTCAATCAACACCTACGCCTACGACATCTCACTTACAACACAAAAAAACTTTCAACCATAACAGAAGCAGGACACTAACAACATAAACATACTAGAACACTGTCTCACACAAAACCGCATGACCGCTTCAGCCAACAAATCACCAGTAATGCTTTTCACACCCGAATACCACGAATCAAACACCCCTCCCCCCCAAAAAAAATCAGAGTAAACGAACAACATCTACCACTGAACTCCCTCCCTATTCTACGACTAACACTAGATAACCACATGATATTCAGAACCCACATAACAAACATTATACACAGGGGCAACCAAAGAAATTCAACGCACTCAAAGCACTATCAAACATTACATTTGGCCAACGGAAAGAGCCTCTCGCCACTCCATACAAATAATTCATCCGCACCACTCTCAACTACGCTGCACCCAAATGGTACCCAACCACAGCCAAATCTCACATGAGCAAACTCCAAATCACACAGAACAATTACAGAGTGCACACGCAGCTCATTCACCCCACACCTAAACACTGAAATAAAAATACTACAAATCAAAATACACCTAGACATAATTGGAACCCTATAATGTTTAGGAAATACTACTTGATAATATAATTTAGAGCCTATGGTATAAATATTATCTATTTTATCTAAGTATTCTCTGTGCCTTACTAATAGTGTCCTGTGAATATTTAGATAAAGTAGATAATATTTATACCATAGTCTTTAAATTATTATATCCATTATATTTCCTAAACATTTGTTAAATGCCTTAACAACAAAATAACTATAGCATAGATAGATGAAACGGGAAGCCTGCCTCTCACTTTCATACTTAGGAAACATACATTTGAATATAATTAGATAGATTGATAGATAATAGATAGACAGATAGATCGATTGATAATAGATCGACAGATACGAATTAAAGGCTTAGCAGTTTACAAAGTTTACATTTTGTTTTCAAAGCTCATCTGTTTCGTAATTGATTTTTTGACCGTAAATGATACAACAGCAGAAATCGTGCAATGTAAGCAGAAAAACCCAAAACACTTGTTGAAATAAGCTCAGTTGTTCTTTGTATCCAATACTCTCATATGTTGACCAAATTCTGTAATTGATTTTTTCGAACCTAAATGATATCACAGCAGAAATCGTGCATGTAAGCAGCTAAAACAAAAACGCTGCTAAAAAAAATGCTTAGGAATCTTTTATATGATAAAAATCCGTTTTGCTTGGCGTCATACGTTAACGGTGCCACCCACTTTTAATATGTGTCAGGAAAAGTGTATGCCCGCCTACTGGTCGTAAAAGTAGCAAATAAACAGGCAGTGTTGGAAAGTGATCTGCCCTTCTTAGGTTATTATTGGTAGACCCACTTAAAAAAACTGTGAAAACTCCTCCCGCGTAATAAAGGATTGGGAGACTTCCATTAAATTAGTCAATAGTTCTTCCTAAGTAGTATCCTATTGGTAAACCTCTTTGTAGATGAGCCTTACTCCCTCTCATATAAATCAAATAAAATCCTTGTAAACTTTAGATCAGGAGACAGTCTGAGCAAATCTTGCATTTTGAATTAAGCTAAAGTCATACAACTAGCCCGTTTTTCTCTCCACCACTGCATCGTACCGGTTCTTCCTCAAAGACTGGCAAGCAAACACTCCACGTGTTGTCGTCGCTCAGGGCCACACGAAGCATTAGGTCGAGATGCTGTGACCACTTAGGGTCGCACGCCCTTCTTCTACGACCGAACCCCCTGCAGAATCATCATTCAACGTTAGATTGCACCGTATACCAAACTACCAGGCAGTCCTTTTTCGCAAAGAAGGATTCCGTTGCGCCGACTGCCTGATCTCCTTGACTGCGTGCCCCATCTACAGACTGAGGGTCATTGGTGCCATAGCCATAGTTACCAGGCCAGGAGAGAGCACATCAACACATTTTTAAAGATGCCGCTGAAAGTTCCTTTTATCGTGTTAATGATAATATTTGATTATTTGATGCTAAAGATACGCTGTCGTTACCTTAAAACAAAATTTGCAGTAAAGTTCCTCGTGTCCTACAGCTGCTTAAAATTTATTTCATATTTAAATATGAGGCATCGCTACATCGCATCCTTGTCATGAACTCCCTCACCCGTCCAGGTACGCTTTATTTTATAGGGTGCAATAATTGTACTAAATGTTATTATGGGCATACCGGGAAAGAGCTGAGGGTACGTTTAAAACAACAGCAGGTCAATTTAAGCAATCATAGTGAGCAATTGCTTTATTTTTACATAAGTACAATTGTAATCACGCAATCAAGTGGGATAACACCAAATCCGTCATCAAATACAATAATGTTTCCAGAAATATCTTAGAATGTATTTCTATTGAGAATTTCCCCAATTTTAATTTTAATTCAGGGTTTTTTCGTTAGATCCCAATATCCTATCGTCCATCAGGTCTCAGATTAAGATTCTCTTTGATTTTGTCTCCCTTACTTAGGGTTGGGAGTAAGGAAGGCAATCCTTCTCTTCTTTATAAGCTCCTTATTCATTCCGTGAAAAGGACTTCGCAAAATAAAGACGAAAGCGCTCGGAATGTATGAACACAAAAGGGATATTAGAGTGGGCAGTCAAAGCAGTGGAATATTTTGTCATGTTAGAGATTTGAATCATTCGATCGATTTCATTGGAAGTAAAATGGTATTTAAATCAGCTAACTATGTTAAGAGAAGAATCGTAGAATCGAGCTTGATATCGTCAGTTCCTAATTTAAATCTATCTGAGGGTCAATTTTCTTTTAATCCTGTAATACAAAAGGAAATAAACAAAATAGCGAAATGTCAGCCCTTCAATATGAAAAAGGGTGTGAGATACACCGAAACTGTTCTGAATTAGATTGTCTTCGGAGAATGTGGTTTAATTCCTCATCTTTTCTTGCGATATTGCATTAATTTTCATCATATATATATATATATATATATATATATATATATATATATATATATATATATATATATATATATATATATATATATATCTCAAAGTAGCACGAGAGAATGATGAAAATGAATCCATTAAACCACATTGAAAGAGAAAACGGAATAATTTTTCCTTGCAGTAATATTTTTATTACCTTTTTTCGAAAAATCCGTGCAGGGAAGCGATTCGAACCATACACACTGAGGCAGCGAGCACCGCTTTGATCACAGTTAAAAGTATGCCGTTAGTACACTACGCTACGCAGAGAACCAAAAAATTCTCTGAATAGAATAGCTTTTAAGGAACACTTTCGCAAGCTCGAACGAAGACTATGAAAGAAATAGAAAATTAATTGGGAATTCAAAGAATAAATGAGGAATAGTTAAACGCGTGGCAGACATACAAATGTATATATCTCTCAAAGTAGCACGAGAGAATGATGAAAATGAATCCATTAAACCACATTGAAAGAGAAAACGGAATCATTTTTCCTTGCAGTAATATTTTTATTACCTTTTTCGAAAAATTCCGTGCAGGGAAGCGATTCGAACCATACACACTGAGGCAGCAAGCACCGCTTTGATCACAGTTAAAAGTATGCCGTTAGTACACTACGCTACACAGAGAACCAAAAAATTCTCTGAATAGAATAGCTTTTAAGGAACACTTTCGCAAGCTCGAACGGAGACTATGAAAGAAATAGAAAATTAATTGGGAATTCAAAGAATAAATGAGGAATAGTTACACGCGTGGCAGATATACAAATGTCTTTATCTCTTAAAGTAGCACGAGAGAATGATGAAAATGAATACATTAAACCACATATATATGGCATATGTGGTGATCCATTTACACAAAAGTTACACGTACTCCTGTACAGATTTACGTGCTCCGGAGCGACCATTGATTTCGCTTTGGTCACATTATCTTTCCACGAAACTGTCATTTAACCAGTTCGTTCTGTTTGTGATTACCGCCAACCTGCTGAACTCACTCATATAAATATTCATTTTCTCACCATCTATCAATTCCTTTGATAGACAATCTCTGCTCTCTTTCTCTCTTTCTCTCTCTCTCTCTCTCTCTCTCTCTCTCTCTCTCTCTCTCTCTCTCTCTCTCTCTCTCTCTCTCTCTCGAACACACATAAAAAAATATTCACTTCAGACAAGCTCCTCCACAGAAACTCCATTGGTTGCGTCCAACTTTTTTACCAATATAAAACAACCACACATTACTCAGACCTTCAGATTCACATTATCCACACAGTTGATCAAATCACTTCGTCTTCGTTGTGCTCCATCAACCTCGGTGGATAAGATTCATAGGCTCCAGCCATTCATCTTATTAAACCTCAAGTTCAAAATAAAGTTATTTTTATCAACTTGTTTGGAAATCCAAATACGAACTTATTTGGTGGACACCCTCAAACGAACTCGAATCCCGAACTTGGAACTGGTGATCTCTGCCTCAATCAAGCATCAACCCCTTCTCTCGTTACAAATGGTGACCCCAGAGTACAACTATGGACCCTATCCAACCTTTCATCAAGGAGCCTATATTCATCTCACCGAAGCACCAACTCGACTCAACGGGACGTCAACGTTCGTGCCGCGCAACACTCCCACTCTCACTCAAATCACTCTTAAGTAAGTGACACAATTCAACAAAATTTTAACTTAAAGTCTCAGATATGGTCACAAAACACCTTTCTAGCCGACTTGCTAGATCGATAAATTATCTGCGCGCTTCACTTTGCATTAATTCATTATAATTCTTTCATTCGCACTCACATAGTGCTACCTATGGAAGCGCGCCATCAATTCATTAGCATTCACATAATACTACCAAGGGCAACATATATCGAATTCATTAACATACACAAAATGCTACCTACGGCGGCAGGCCTCTTAATTCATTAGCATTCACATAATGCTACCTACGGCGACATGCCTCTCAACTCATTAGCATTCACATACTGCTACATATGGCGAAATGCATATCATCTTAGGAACCGACTAGAAGAGATAACTTTCAAATTAAGATCATGCAACGAGTACGGTTTCAACTCATTCACTAAAGGTTTCCAAGTTTGCTCGACTATTTTGTTCGTCATATTTGTATCGAATCACGAATTTAGGTTAACTTTTTTTTTTTCTCAAATTCACTATATTCATGCTTACTCTCATTGTATCATTAAGGAAAATGTGAAAATAAACGACTCGTTTTTATTCCTCGACGTTTACACTGAATTGACACGCACGCATTCAGGTGACCTACAGCTGGACAAAAATGACCTTTGACCACCGTATTTCAAAATGTATCGTTAATATTTCAAAATGTAACATTTGTATATTTGAATTTTATCATGTAAATACTGACTTAGTATTATTACGCACTTTGTACAAATTTGACCTAATTATTCTGTATGTAAGGGAAAGGGATGCCTAGAAGAATACCCCCTTCATTTGGTTCTTGAATTCCTTCCCTCCCTATGTCTCCTAAGTATAACTCCACGTGGAGTACGCCCTGTATCCAAAGAGAAAAATAAAAGAAGAAATAATTTGAATATGGGTCAGCGCCTCACATATGTACTTAAGCTGGGCGCTAAAAGCTTTAACCTCGCCGATGAAATGCTAATCTCCATAATCGGGAAAAGGATAACCGAAAGTTCCCACCCACATCGTTGGAGACGATTAAAACCGGTGTCGGGCGACAAAAGCTATTCCCTCTAGGCGCCGGAAGTTTTCTCACAGACGTCTGTGCCTTCCAGCAGTTGGGCACCATTAAAATAGGCGTCATATATATACCCTGGGTTTTTCAAAGATCGAGTGATTGATTTGAGATCTCATCGCCTTCGGTTCAGATCGTGTGTCTGTTTCCCCAAAGTCCCTGGAATTCGTTTATACCATCGAGGTTGGATCTTACCAGGCAGATCCATCTATTTTGTGAAGGCTTACTCTGTTCAGAGCAAGCCTCGAATCATCGCTTCATCCCCGAAGGACTGGCTGAGATTCCTCTCGTCTCATCTGGAACCTCCCTCTCAAGGATCTCTAGTTTCCCGTGTGTAATTTCGCGCTGAGCCGCGTCAGAGTCTTGATTTTTGGAGGTTGCATTTCTCTGGAGCAGAGGTGCCATTGTCCGTCTTCAAGAAGGATCGTGAACTTGTCTTCTGCCCCCCCCCCCTCTTTTCATCCTCGTCACCATCAGGATATTCGGCCGAGAATCACGACCATTTTTCGTCTCCATTCCCCCGCACCGACTCGCTAAAGGATCTCCCTTCCCAGAGGTGACTCTCTTTAAGTTAAAACGACCTTTGTTTGCATCTCCCGTTAATCGACTCACTTTCCGACTCCTAAATATTCCTTTTGTATAATTGATTTATAGTATCCCATTTAAAAGCTAATTAACGAGTAATTAACGTTACCCGATTGCCATTTTTTATAGTCTGTCAATATTATCCTTATTTACATTTCCTATATTTCCCGTATGTATATATATGTTAACTAGTGACTTATTAAAATTATATTTTTGGTTTTCACACTTTAAATATATCCTTGAACTGCAACTTGGTAGAGATCTCTGCTCTCCTGCACGCGGGCCACAACAAGTCCGACATCGCCAAGCGGCTCAACGTCAGCCGGATGATCGTCCACAGAGCCGTGGAGAAACTCAAGAACGGGGATGACCTCACAGATCAACCTAGTTTAGGCAGATTTCAAGTTGTCAACCGTTTTGCTGTGAGAAAGGCCTTTGAAAGTGTTCTGAAGTTCAGAATAACTGCACTTGCGATGAAGAGCATCTCGGTGGTCATGGTGCCCAGTGCCGTCAAGGAGGAAGGCGGCAAATGCTCGGGGTGTGTGGAAAGGCTTCCGCTCACCGACCGTATACGAGAATAACGTCGAAAGCGCCATCGTCGCCTTCTCAATCAAAACAAGATTAATGGCAATCGAATTCTTATTTTTTTCTGATGAAAAAACCTTCACGATCGATCTGGTCATCAATAGCATAACGACCGCTTCGTAAGCTCCGCATGCAGCAGAACTATCATTGTGTCTTTTGTTGAGAGCGTTGTAAAGTGTGTAACAGGATTTTTGCAATACCCGGTACCGCAAGTTGCACTTTATTTTATATATAACTACTATGACAATTTATCAGCTTAAAAATGAAAAATAAATATCAAATCTAAAGTTAACTAACCTTTTATTGATTTTGTTGCGAGTACTTTATATAGGAAAGCAATAAAATGATTCATCTGCAAAATTTGAATTCATTCAGAAGGCCACCTTGACCTTCTAGGCCAGACATATCTACATTGAACTTCATCAACTATTTTTCGGCCCATTTCGATACTCTATATCACTTGTCAATTTACAAAATCACAGCGATATTTAGTTTTATTTCCTAATTTTATTTAATCCACAAATTTTGAAATATTGCCTAATTAGTGCCAAAATTGTTAATATAGGGTCAGGAACTGATCCTTCAGGGGCACCTCTAGTAACCGATGCCCAGCTTAAGTGAATCCCATCTACCACGAAATCCGATCTACCATTTAAGTACATCTCGCCTTATATGAGAGGCTTTCATCTTTATCATAAGTCTTATTCGCATCTGCATCAAGCGCCCTCTGAAATTGGGGATAAATTATATCGTCAAAGATTGAGACCATTTTGTGAACAAAATTCTACCACGTTGCTTAATTACGAGTGATGCCCCGGAAAATCGTGGTGCGTATCGTTAATTAAGTTTTTGAACTCCCAATGCCCTTACGATTCGATCTCTAATAATAGACTTTAATAGTTTGCTAAAGACAGAAGTTAAGGAAATCGGCCTAGAAAATCCGAGATTAGTTTTTAGCCCTTTTTGAAAATCGGAGTCCCATTTTCTTCTTTAAATTCGGAATTATTCCTTTATTAATTGATTTGTTTAAAATGTTACGAAAAGATTTTGCTAGTTCGTTTTATTATTTTTTTTAAGGTGAATTGGATAGACTTAATCGGGACATGGCCCCTTGGATATTTTCATTTTCTCTATACAAAGACATTTAATTTTCAGTTATATTAATATTTGGAAGAGTAGTCATCATCAAAATGAATTACCCCGGGGATTGTAGATAAATTTATGTTGTCTTCCACGGTAAAAACGTTTTCAAAATGTCCATTCAATGCCTTCACTATATGGGTCGGATCATCATTTAGCACTCCATTAATATTCTTCATGGGACCGATACAAAGCCTTGCTTTGTTTATGAGATTATTAACATATCTATAAGTTCACTTAAAATCTCTAGTTCCTTCTCATGGTTCATCTTAGCTCTCCTTATGCTACATTTTTCATGACGACGGTATATATATATATATATATATATATATATATATATATATATATATATATATATATATATATATATATATATATATATATATATATCCATTCTTAGTTCTAGAAATCTATTAATAACTTTTTTAAAATGTTATTGTCGGTTACTTCTCGGATTGATTCTTTAAATCTCTGTTTATCCAAATGGTTTGTCTAGATCTAGGGTCAACTCTAGGTTTATAACGCACAGGTTCATAATTTATAGTAAAACAAATATTGCTGAAATGCTGCATACATTCCGTGGGCGTTACCAGTGTTCCAGATTTCATCCCAATTTACATGATTTAAGTAATAGAGGAGGAGAACAAAATTATAAGAGTTAACGTGTGGAATTAATTGAAAAACCTTCCTTAATAATTCGAGAAATATTTATATCAAAATGAATTATGTTATGATCACTATTTCCCGATGATTGACTTAAATGTACATTTTCTACTAAATTTTCATCACTGGTTAAAATCAAATCCCGAACGTTATGGTAGCGCATCGGCACATCAACTTTTGATGAAGTTATTTATAAAATACGAGAAGTTTTGTATCACTATAAGCTTTTTCATCATCCAAAATTTACTTTCGAGAAATTAAAGTCATGGCAACTGTTATTTTTTGGCTAACTAACGTTGACAGTACGAGAAAGAGAATATTATCGTCCTCTCCTCTTCTTTTAGCGGTCTTTTGACTGCGAATTATCACGATCTCAGCAGCGAAAACAACCTCGTCTATATCTATATGTATATTCTTCGTTATCGCGTTTACTTCATTTTTTTTTAATAAAATAAAACTCCCCCGTCATTTTTTATAATCCTATATTTATTAAATTGCTTATAACCAGATAATTTAAGCTCTCTGATTCCTGCTACAGCCTTCGATCCATGTTTCAATGACACAAATAATATCGAATTATTCCGTCTTAACTAACGTTCTTAATTCATCGATCTTGTTTCACAAACTGCGCGCGCTGGTATAGGGTTGGCATGTTGTATGTGTTGGCATTTGGATATTGAGATGGTTTGTCGGGTTGGGTGGCGATTAATTGTATTTTTAAAAAAATGAGATCATTGAGGCCCTATAACTCATGTTTTTTTTTCCCTTTAACTCGGGGATTGAGATTCTCGTCTCTAGTCCTGATTGCCATGACGACAAAACAGGTTAGATGTCATAGCCGAACCGAGGTTTGTAGTGAGTGTGTAATTGAGGTTAAGGATAGTTCCTTGGCTATACCCCTTACGTCTTTGTCATCCTATGGCATTGATGCACACCAATACGCAGCCCTTATGTTCTGGGGGTCTTGAAGACGTTGATGTTGCTCTTCTGTTTTTCTGTATGTGCTAGGAACAAGTGGATGTCTTCATTTCTTAACGGTAGCCAAGTAGTCTCCTCCTTTCATCTACTCACTGTCACTTCCCGCAACTTTACCACTTTCTCTAAGATCTTTTCACAAGTTTTTTGGCATAAATACCCCCGTTAGCGCCCCCCCCCCTCTTCCCCCTACCAAAATAAATATTTAATTTGCCTTTTCGCTTCTCCGCTTCTAATGCTTAAATGTCTTTGCTATTTGGAGTCTTTTAATACTCCTATTGCTTTTTAATTGTTGCCTTGGTCTTTTTCTATGATGGCAGATGATTTGTGCCTGTCTTTATACTTCATCCCTCGGTTATTTTTTAGGGGTTGATCGCGATTAATTTTATTATTGAGAATTTTGTGCTGATACTCACGAATGTACACGTGACCCCGTTTTTAACAGCAGGGGGGAGGGGCCTTCGCCCGCAGGTAAATTTTGAATTACCAAGGTCTGGATATGATAGTGCAGGAAGGCATTACGAGCATCATTGAAGCATCGGGTTATTTCACAGTATTATTTGCGGGATTGATTCGTCTTCTGTCGAAGCCTAAGTTTGAACGGGTACATTCAAGGACCACGGAGTTTTCTTATTACTAAAACACAAAAAACAACAATAAATTATATATCATTCGAAAGCTAATTTTATTTTTTAAAAATGCATATCGTGAGAATTACCTGGGATTCATTTTATAGAGAAACCAGGTAATGGCTTAGCCACTCCCACCCTTACGGGGGAGCTTGCGCTTCGCTACTAAGATTAAATTCTAAAAAAAAACAGCCATGGTTAATTAAATTTTTATAAATTTTCTGAACTTCGCCAATTATAATAATTTTAAAAAGGAACTCTAAACTAAATTTCCCCCCCTTTCAAAATATCACGTTGCTAAAATATAGTTATAGAAGATATATAAAAATAAATTTTCTGAA
Organism: Ceratothoa steindachneri; assembly: GCA_963969495.1. Lineage (NCBI taxonomy): Eukaryota > Metazoa > Arthropoda > Malacostraca > Isopoda > Cymothoidae > Ceratothoa > Ceratothoa steindachneri. The sequence continues at coordinate 143,758,429 of OZ018319.1, forward strand.
CTTCACCATTTGTAATTCTTTGTGTTTTAAAAATTTCACAAAATTTCGATACTTATATTTATTTCTGACCTTCACCATTTTGGTTTTTGATATTAAAAAAAAATGATTAGAAATAACTTTGATAAAAAAAACATAAGTCATAGCCAAACTAAGATGAAATTATTATTTAAATACTCAAAAAAATCTCCTTCTTCTGATGATATAGTGAAAGCTATAAGTAATCGTTATGACGTATTGAATCGGATTTATTAAAATTCAACACATTTGCCCGATCCTTAAATTACCTCTACCCCATTTTATGGTTAAGGCGGGGTTGGTAAGGGAAGGTTAGATTAGGTTTGGCGAAATATCGATGTATATAGTGTTGCTGAATGTTTTAGTACTTGACAAGGTATGAATGGCGATAATTGAGAAGCAATATCTGGATGCAGTTTATTGGGGAGAGGCTCTTTGACTGACGTCACGAATATAGCTTTCTTTCATATTTCTATAGAAAATAGATTTCAGGTAATTTGCGCGATTTACAAAAAAGAACCCGTATAAAATTAGCTTTCGAATGATGTATAATTCATTGGTTTTGTTTAGTAGTAAGAAGACAGTCCTTCATATTTACCGTTTAAATGTGAAACTTGTTTTTTTTTGTGCTCCCATTACCTTCTTATCGATTCACCCGTTGTAGTGAAAAGGTTTCCACCCGCTTTATAGACTTGGGTGTTTGTTTATGTTGTGCATTATTAATCCTTTTTCATTATTCCTTCCTCTTTATTCGACCATTTTGGCCTCATCCCCCATTCTTTCCCAGCCCTTATTGTCTTACTCATAATATCAGCCGACCCCTGTAGCGTCCTCTTAGGAGGAAATTAGATGTTACGGTACCTCCCATTTTTCATGAAATGGCCTGCCTTCCCATACCCTCTAGTAGAATAATGCCTATATACGAAAGGCTCTTCCACCTCAAGGAATAAAGGTATGGAAGAAATTGGTAAATTTAAGTGTCCATAAGGACAATTCCTATGATCCCAGAAATGCTATATGAAACTGACATCGGAAAATATAAAGGGATAACAGGATGGAGGAATGAGGGGAGGGGGGTCTAGGGGAAGCAAGAGAGACCCACATTGAGTCAATGATGATATTCAAGAGCCTCCTTGGCGACTGAAGAGCAGCCCACACCATGGGTGTCTTGATTCCTTTTAGGCTAGAAGTAAACACACATTTGGGGGAGGGGGATATTAAAGGCTTATAAGGAAATACCCCCTCGAAGAGGTTGTTTATAATGACCCCCTTCTCCCCCTACTTTCCTCCTTTGCCCCATAGCGCATGGGCCATGAATCGTGGGGCGATTTTTTTAAGCATATGGGTGTCCATATGGTCATACACGCAAAACAGGCACAAAAATACGTATTTCATGCCTTTCTTAGTTCCACCCTGTCTCCATCCGTTCTCGAATACCCCTTACAACCTCCATCCCCTTTCTCCCGCTAGATCTCTATTCCTTCCCCACCCCACCCACCCCAATGGGCTACGCGCATGCGCTCTCGACCTCAACTTTCCTCTGATGAGTCGTCAATGGCGCAGGTGCCGAGAATTTTCTTCTCGTTCGCTTTTCCACCGCAAACCCACGTGTCTGCAAGTGCACTTTTGGGTATTCCTGGTGGAACTCGTTCCCTCCAGAGATTCGTGCCCAGAACTACCCGTATGCAGTCATCGTAACTACGAGTTTCGGATGACATGTGGCTATGGAGGTAATCCGACCTTGGGGGGTGGGGGGCGACAGATAATGTTCGAAGTGATTCCCCCTTTCTTGTGAGGTTCACGTTTTTCGGGGGTTAGTCTCGCACGAGTCCCGAGTAATCGGCGGAGGGGAATCGGCAACTTGCGTGCCCTAAATCGTCGGGAGGTCATTAAAAGTCAAGAGGTCAAAGGCCTTTTTTAATATACCTTTATTTTGTTACTGTTGAAGCCAATGGAGGTGACAACCCAGTGGGAGACATCTTTACAAATTATTATCACTAACAACTAAGCGAAAACCAACAAGATCAGCTCCGCCAGAAAATTGGTGAGGAAAATAGGTCACCGCTTTTACATCCATCAAAGATAGGCCAAATTAATTTAAACCATGCCAACATCACCCTAATACTCGTCCATACATTTGCGAAACAGTAATTTCTCGAATTACAAAGTTCAACTGCTCCATCTTAAGCTAGCGTGTAGCTGTAATATAACAGGAGCTGTCTTATTATTTTTCTAACCCTCATCTCTTTCATATAAAACATCATCATTGATGTTATCTAATCCTGAAAATATTATAAATTCCTTTTCCTACTAGACACACAACTCTTGTAACTTAGCTTCATAACTTTATAGCAGTGATTCCGAACGTAGTCGTGGGTGTGGGATCTAATATTATTTTACATAACTTTGCTAAATTGCAACTTGCAACCAACAGGTATAGGAAGTAAGTGAGATAAAAATTGGTTCATTGGTTGATTTAGCATCCGTGGTAAGTTGTTATTGATCCTGCATTTTGTTTTAGTTGCAAAGACAAGGTTCTAAAGTGATTCACTTATTCTTTTGAGGTCGCCAAATATGTCAGATTCTTTTGTGCTCGATTACAATATTAAAAATAGTTCTAATTTTGTCCCCCTTTTTAACCAACGGTGTACATACATTTTTCTGGAAAGTTATAGTGAGGTCTGGGTGAAAAGAGGTTGGGAAACACTGCTTTAGAGCTTCCAGGAATCAGGTAGCTTTTTCTGCATTTCCTACACCCATATCTACATCTTGACAATAATGATGAACATCTGAGTGTATATAATATTCACGCTGTGGACAAACAAGAATGATAAAATATGAACAATAACTTTTTTATTTATATAAATGAACTTTGTTTATAATCTGCAGCGTCCTAATTTGCCAAATTGCTTGACTTTCAGAAAACCTTGGAATATAAAGGCTCTCACTTATACCACTTCTAAATCCATTTCTTGGGTAGAATTTAACCAAAATCCTTCCATTTTATAGCAAAAGTCCATTCTACTCACATGCCATTAATTTGTCATTTTCAAAATTGAGCTTCATCTACCATTTGGACGCCTAAGCCAACATTCTATCCAAATCTTTCCGCATGCAGGAGGAATGATTGGAACAGGATTATCAAAAAGAGTAAAAAACTGTAAGAACTTTGGTTAGCACAGAATGGTAATAAAGATCAGAGAAAGTTTTTTAGTTATTATAAAATGAACAATAGGGTCTCTTAAAATGGAGTGGGACATTAAAGAAAAAGATGAGGAAATAGTTGAAGTGCTAAATAAGCATTTTGTATCAGTGTTTACTAGAGAAGGTCAGGTCCCCGAGGCACTTATAAAAGGATTAGATGTTAACAAAGCTATGTACCCTGATAATATTCATTCTATGATTATTAATTGAAAAGTGATATGAAAGTGTTTATCTGCTCTGAGAAAATATTGTTATATCTCTTAGATTTGGGAAGATACCAGATAACCGGAAAAGAGCTAATGTGCTTTCAATCTTCAAAAATGGAAGGCCTTCCTTCCTAATAACTATAGGCCAGTAAGTCTAACTTCAATAGTATGTAAATTACAAGAGAATGAGTTCAAAAGGACATAGCAGACTTTTCAGAAAGTGGTAGCTTGTTGAGTAATGATTGTCAGCATGGAATTTCTAGATTATGTCACAGGGCAATGGATTTTATAAAGCTTTTGATAGTGCAGAAATTGAAAATGTATGGAGTTTGTGGCAATGTTTTAAATTTGGGGCAGAGTGGCTAAAGAATAAAAAGAAGAGGGTAGTATTAAACAGACAAAAAATCACAATGGATAGATGTTATTAGTGGGGTATCCTAGTCTCGTAGGTCAGGTACGAGCTCCCTGACCTTCGATTGCCTCCCTGGATGCGGGGAAATGAAGCGACAAGCAGGCACGGGGGAATTCTCCTTTTTGGCGTGGGTCACAACGAAATTATATACGAGTGCTTATTCTACCTTTGGCTGATTTCAGTCAAATGTCTATGTGATTCTGGGAATCAAACAGGGGAAACAAAAATAATCTTTACTACTATACAAACAATAAAATTTAACAATAAAGGAGACACTATGGGAAATACACCAGACTAATTGGAAAGCAAAATTGATTTAAATAGATGCTTTGGCACACGCCGCGAACATGCACAAACGATTAACAAAAGAAAACGAGAGGAGGGGATCAGGGGTGAATCTTCTTGGTCGAATAGCGTCGCGCCTCTTCGAAGTTGATAGAGAGAAAACGTAATTGTCTTACAATTTTCGTGGTGAGCCTCGAGGGTTTGGATCGAGGGAGTATTCTCGCCGGAAGGAGCTGAGCTGTTTATTGCAGAAGGACGAGTCTTCACGCTGCTTGACTGTCGTTAGTTCTGAATAAATGTTTCTTGCCTGCGCGCCCTTGGGGTGCGGGAGTCGCTTGAGAATGTGCGCGTCGTGTCCTTGGCTGATTCTGGCGAATACTGATTTTCTCAAGCCCGTATTTGGAATTATATAACCGGTCGCCGGAAGCGATTTTGCTGGCCGACAGAAGCGGGTCCCACTCCATCTAAAGGGGCGCAGCGGACGTGAACTTCGCAACTTCTCGCTGATATTTTCACGGGCTCCAGTTTGGCTCGTCTCAGCTCGTCTTATCGCCCCTGAAGTTTACCCAAAGACGCCGATTCAAGGTCTTCTCGGATGTGAGATACCCCCTAGCCTTTGCGTCCGTGTGACTCTCTCTCTCTTTTTCTCTGACACCTAGGGATCTGTCTTTGGCTCCTTATTATTCTTTTTTATTTATATTACTGATCTAGAGTTAGGTGTGAAAGCCAAAATATCAAGGCTTGCTGTTGATACAAAGTTAAGAACCAGTGCGGGGAAATAGAGGGAAATTTCACAATTCAAAGTGGGCACACAAGTGACAGATGACATTAAACCTCCAAAATGCTAAGTTGTTCACATGGGCAACCGTAATAGGAAATTTAGTTAAGAAATTGAAGGTTGTTTGTTGGATTCCACTGAAGATGAGAGGGATTTTGGAATAGTAATAGATCGGTTATTGAGGTTTTCTTGTAGGGAGTGTATTATATAATAGTTAGGCTACTGGCACAATAATTGCAGGATTAATTGGTTCAACGAGAAACTCCACAAAATGGACGCTCGGTGGATTTAGCAAATCCGAATAAATTACCTTTCATGTGAATAACAGGAATACTATGTATAATAAGAGAATAAGTAGATGAAACACTTATGTCAATTTGTGTTTATTAATTTGTATACAGAATATTTATATATATATATATATATATATATATATATATATATATATATATATATATATATATATATAATGAAAAACTCACAAAGTATCACGTGAGGGTAGCAAATGAATGCAATGTCCCGCAGGAAAAAATGAAAAGGTGTTTCCAAGTACTTTCGAACTTTATTAAGTTCCTTATCAAGGATAACTACAAGAAATAATATTATATTAGAGGTATATATACGAAAGAAAAGTATGAAAGACCGCCTCAAAAACAAGAAATCACCAATGAGGAAGACGGAAGGGGAAAGGTAAAGAAACAAATTAAGAATTACAAGAAGCAGGTAGTAAGGTCAAACTAAGCCGAAGGGGGAAAAAATACAATGTACAAAACAGAGCAGTGACAATTAAAAAATAAAAAATAATAATAAAAATAAAAATAAAATAAGGGCTACATAACTAAAGAATGTATATAAAAAACTAGGAACGAAAGACAAAACTAATTTCTTTGAGTATTAATCTTTTAATTATAGCATCTATTTTATAACTTCTCCCTACTATCCTTGACGCTCCGATCGTTTGTTACAGGGTGTGATAGAACGAGTTAATTTCAACTCCTATCCCATATTATTAAAAACCACGATGCTGCCCACGTGCATCTTCGATTCGAGGCTTGGAATCTTATCTCAGCTACCGGATGCCAATGTTTAAACAAGGAGGTTATCGTCCCCCCGTTCGCCCCCATACGCCGACCTCGCCAGATCGAGTTAGGCTTATGAACAGATAAGGCATTTTTCTCCGGCCCGGCTGTGCGTTCCCTCCAAGCTTTCACTCCATTTTCCCCCACGCCAAGGAGATGTCCTGGCTATTTATATGGAAACTTTACCACTAAGATCAGATTGGAGATCCAGATTTTCGTCGCGAAACATCACCACGACCCTCTCTCCCTTTGTGCGCCAAGGGACCTCGACCTCGAGATTCACCATCACTTGTCCAGAAGGAGGACAATATTCCTTGAGTGCCAAAGGTTCGAGCCTTTCCGACGCCAAGTCCCAATGCTTCCCCCCCCCTGTTGTTCAAGGAGAACAGCATTAGAACAGCCATTGTTCGTTTTGAGCCCTTCGCCAAGAAACGGTTCTCATCCCCCCCTGTTGTTCAAGGAGAACAGCATTAGAACAGCCATTGTTCGTTTTGAGCCCTTCGCCAAGAAACGGTTCTCATCCTCCCCCCCCCTGTTGTTCAAGGGAGAACAGCATTAGAACAGCCATTGTTCGTTTTGAGCCCTTCGCCAAGAAACGGTTCTCACCCCCCCTGTTGTTCAAGGAGAACAACATTAGAACAGCCATTGTTCTTGAGCCCGTAGACAAGAGACGGTTCTCATCCCCCCCCCCCTTTGTTCAGAAGAGAACAACCTAGAACAGCCATTGTTCGTTTTGAGCCCTTCGCGAAGAAACGGTTCTCACCCCCCCTGTTGTTCAAGGAGAACAACATTAGAACAGCCATTGTTCTTGAGCCCGTAGACAAGAGACGGTTCTCATTCCCCCCTTTGTTCAGAAGAGAACAAAGTAGAACAGCCATTGTTCTTCAAGCCGTTCGTCGAGTAACGGTTCTCCTTTCCAAGACGCCTCGTCAGGATCCTTTTATCCCCCCCCCTTCGGCTGGAACTCGCCAGCGGACCGAATATTCCTTCAAGTACCTTCCACTGCACCCTAATGAAAAGTTACGTAAGCCAAACGTCACCTTTTGAGTATTGATCCCTTTTTGCCAATTCTATCCTGTGCTTTAAATTGTTTATCGAACCATCCCATCTCTTTAACTCTATATTTGTTTTACCTTTTTTTTAATCCCTTAAATCCTTGGATTAGCCCGAGTCTCAACGACCCTTTCCATTCTGTTTATGTCAATATTTTCCGTTTTTGTGTATTGTTTATAGTTATTATTAATAAAACTCTATTTTATTAATGATAGCAATATTATTATCCTTGAGCTCAGTTCCACTTCTTAAGCATTTTGAAGATACATAATATCAGCCGCCAGACAGTAACGCACTCTAAAGATAATTAAGGAAGTTCCCTCAACGAATAGTGTTATATATAGTATCGTCGGGAGTCATTCTACGACACAGGTATATTGATAATGTCATTTGCTTGTGGCCTAATTCCAAAGATGTTAATGTTTTTCTTACCAGACTCAATTGTCTCGTCCCTTCAATTAAATTTACCCACGAGTTGGAAAATAATAGAACCCTTCCCTTTCTTGATCTTCTTGTTCATAGAACTCATACATGTTTTAAATACTCTATCTTTCGTAAGCCTACTAATTTATATTCTTATATTCATTTTTACTCTTCTCACAGCCCTAAAGTTAAACGTTCTGTTTTTTCTTCTATGTTTATACGGGCATTACGAGTTATGAGCCCGGAATATATGGATTTGGAATTTTCCAATATCTTTGAAATTGGCCATAAACTTTCTTACCCTTACCCGTTTCTTCAAAACTGTCTTTCTTCTGCTAAAAAAGACATTTTATCAAACTGTCCCTACTCTCCCTTTTAATAGTAATAACAATTTTGTTCTATCTTTTTCTCTTTGTTTTAGTGATCTTCCCCGTCTTTTGAATAACTTTAACATTTCTGTTGCTTTTAAATATGAGACGACCATTAAGAATTTATTAGTACGTAATAATTGTAATAGTTTTTTTGGGGGGAGTTTATTCAGTTGAGTGTTCTGGTTGTCTAAGTAAATATTTTGGACAAACAGGTAAACAACTTTCTGTTCGCATAAATCAACATAAATATAATGTCCGAAGAGGGGAAGAAAACAGTGCTTTCTTTGTCCATATGTCAGATAAGGACCATCTAATTAACTGGAACTCGGCCAAATTTATTTATCGTTCCAATGACCCTATAAAAGGAATATCATTGAATGTGCTTTTATAAGCCAATGTGATATTTTTAACCTTTCCCCTGGCTTATATAAAATAGATGCTATAATTAAAAGATTAATACTCAAAGAAATTAGTTTTGTCTTTCGTTCCTAGTTTTTTATATACATTCTTTAGTTATGTGGCCCCTATTTTATTTTTATTTTTTAATTGTCACTGCTCTGTTTTGTACATTGCATTTTTTCCCCCTTTTGCTCATCGTGTCTTATAATTTCCCTCGTTAGGTTATCTCCATTTCTTTGAATCTGTTACCCTTTCCTTCGGCTTAGTTTGACCTTACTACCTGCTTCTTGTAATTCTTAATGTGTTTCTTTACCTTTCCCCTTCCGTCTTCCTCATTGGTGATTTCTTGTTTTAGAGGCGGTCTTTCATACTTTTCTTTCGTATATATACCTCTAATATAATATTATTTCTTGTAGTTATCCTTGATAAGGAACTTAATAAAGTTCGAAAGAACTTGGAAACACCTTTTCATTTTTTTCCTGCAGGACATTGCATTCATATATATATATAAATATATATATATCTATATATATATATATATATATATATATATATATATATATATATATATATATATATATATATAAATATATGAATAAAATGTGACAAGTAGTTGTCTGAGTAGGCAAAATATACAAACAAGAAAGTTATCAAATTGAAAACCTGTGTCAACAAGAAGAAACGCATGAACAAACAATTCGCGTCTCGGGATAGAGTTATCAGAAAACGGGAGTCTACGAAGCAGTTAGGTAAACACAAATTCCTGTCAAAGGAAATTATAACACAGATCTGTAAAATCGGGTCATTGAATAGAGTTAAAATTTTCTGAGATATGTAAGCATATTGTAATACACAGCCGTTCAGCACCCCGCCCAGGGGGTGGAACTAATGATCCCAATTACGGAGATTTGTCCTGCAGACGAGTCTAGGACACATCCCCCTGGAAATGAAACCGTATAATAGGCGAACAATGAGAAGAATTGGAATTATTAAGAATTAAGGATCAAGGATTATAATTGTTATTAAGCCATTGTCATAACCATATTAGCGTTACGGAACCCCCTTTAATTCGCTTGTCTTGTCGTTCTAGAATTCAATACTTCGCGTCGAATAAGAAAACCTGTTTGTCGCCCACAAAGTACCTTTTGACGTGCCGCTTGTCTCTCTAATAGGCCCTTATTAGAATAAAAGTTTTTTTCTACGTCCTTTCTCAAAGTCCTTGTTTACCTCGATTACCCGTAAACCTTTGTTAAGCCCAGGCAACTATAAGAATACTCGTGAAGAATCATCTTTAGAGTCATATAATTCATTCAACTTTCACCTATAAACTAGTAACCAACCTACTAATACACAGGTGAAACTTGGTAACTCTTACCCCCCTCCCCTACTCTAAGCAGTGTAATAAGGCTAGGAATAAGGCAAATAAGGTATTTAGCTTTATCAATAGAAATGTTCGCTATAAAAGTAAGGAAGTTATTCTCAAGCTATATAACTCGTATGTTAGTCCACATGTGTGTTATTGTATTCAGGATTGGTGTTCACTTCACAGGCAGGATATCAACATTCTGGAGACAGTACAGAGAAGAGCAACAAAAATGATACCTTCCTTGAGGCATCTTGATTATATGAGTAGGTTGAGGGCACTTAACATGTTTTCATTTCAAATGATGTGCTAATGGTTAATATAATCCAGCTTTTAAAATTTTTAAGCGGATTGATAAATTAGAAATAGGGAAGTTTTTTAGCTGGACCCTGATGATAGGACAAAGGGGCACTGTTTAAAATTGACAAAATACCAGGTATTGCAAAAGTCCTGTTACACTCGTTACGCCGATCGCAACACCGGACACAATGGTAGTTTTGATGCGGGTAGACACTTTTTTATTGTTTTAATTTATAAATATGTGTTTAAATTGTAATATTAATCAATATGGCCGCCCTCGGTGGCGAACACGCGCTCCAGGCGAAACCTGACGGCCGGGCACACGTTGCGAACGAAGTCCTTCCTTATGCTTGTCCACACGCGGTTGACGGAGGACGCCAGCTCGTCGACGTTGCTGTGGCGGACCTTACAACCCTTGCTCTCGACATGCGCCAACAAACTGTAGTCGATGGGAGTGAGGTCGGGTGACTGCGGTGGCCAAAAGTCCTTCGACCAGAAGTTCATGTTCGATCAAAACCACTTTTGCGCGGTCTTGGCTGTGTGGGCTGTGGTACTGCCCTGCTGAAAGTCGTATTCTGCCTTCTTCGTGATCTTTCTCACCCAGTGCAGGACTTTCATGGCAAAGATGTCCCTGTAATTGGTGGCTTTTCTCGCCATTTGAAGCCACGACGCCGAACATCATTCTGGAGGCCGGGTGCTTGGTCGTGGACATGCAGTGGACCTCGGAGACGTCAGGGCCGAAGCTTACTATGCGATCGTTCTGCTTATTAATGGCCAGAAAATTCCAACGATTACAGGGACATCTTTGTCATGAAAATCCTGAACTGGGTGAGAAAGATCACGGAGAAGGCAGAATCAACCGTGAAGGTTTTTTTTCATTAGAAAAAATGAGAATTCGATTGCCATGAATTTCCAAGTCATTGAGAAGGTGAGACAGCGCTCCTAACATTGTTATCAAATACGATCGGTGAGTAAATGCTTTTCCACGCACCTCAAGTCTTGCCACCTTCCTCCTTGACGGCCATGGACACCAGGGCTGCCAAGATGTTCTTCTTCGTGAGCGCAGTCATTTTGAACTTCGGAGCACTTTCGAATGCTTTTCTCACAGCCAAACGGTTGACAACTTGAGGTCTGCCTGAACGAGGTCGATATATGAGGTCTTGCCCGTGCTTGAGCCTCTCCCTGATTATGTGGACAGTCATCCGGCTAATGATGAACCGCTTGGAGATGTTGGACTTGTTGTGGCTCGCGCGTATGAGCGCAGAGATCTCGATTCTTTTCTCTTCCATCTCGACACACAATGGAAAAGTAGAACTTTAAGTTTGTTTGATGGAACTTTTTTTATCACACACGTAAACCTTTCGAAAGATCCCTCCCTCATCCCTTTGGAGTTTAACAGAACATTTGCAAACCACAATATATGTAGATGTAGGCTGGATTAGAGGAAATATTATTTCAGTAATGAAATTGTTGATTCTTAAAATGTATTACCTGGGGATGTTGTCCTATATTTTTACATCATTCAAATGAAAACTAGAAAAGTATATAAGGGGAAAACATATATAAAGAACCTGATTTTGCAGGCTTATATGTATCATAGCAGTTTTTATAATTGCATGTTTGAAGTCCGGTACTAGAGGGTCTTTCAACAAGGACGCTCGAGATTTGTCAGGCGATAGTGGCCATGTGGTTAAAGCGACGTCTAGCAACCTCGTGTGAACTGTTAAGTAGTACTTGGCAAGTCACGATGGAAGGTTATAGCGTTAAACAGCGTGTGCAAATCATCAAATGTTATTATCAAAATCAGTGCTACATTCGACAAACGTTCCACGCATTACGTGATTTCTATCCTCTTCAGCGACGAGGCCCATTTTTGGATGAATGAATTTGTAAACAAGCAAAATTGTCGGATTTGGGACGAAAACAATCCACATGAGATACACCAGCACCAATTGCATCCCAACAAAGTCAATGTTTGGTGCGGATTTTCGTCTAACGGAATCATTGGTCCGTATTTTTTTGAGAACGAAGATGGGATTGCCATAACTGTCAACGGCGAGACCTACAGATCGATGATAAGCAACTTCTTGTGGTCTAAACTGGATTATATGCCTGATATGGATACTGATGACATGTGGTTCCAACAGGATGGCGCTATGTGCCATACTGCGCATGCCACGATAGACATTTTGCACCAGCGATTTCAAGGCAGGCTCATCTCGCGCGGCGGCGACGTTAACTGGGCACCGAGATCATGCGATTTAACGCCATTAGACTACTTTCTTTCTGGCTACCTTAAATCGCAGGTCTATGCAAATAATCAGCAAACAGTTGATGTCCTCAAAGTCAACATGACGAACACCATCCATTAAATTCAGCCAGATTTATGCGACAAAGTCATCGAAAATTGGGCTTCCCGAATACGTTCCACCAAGCGAAGCCGCGGCGGACATTAGAACGACGTCATATTTCACACTTAATGCCATAAAATGTACTTTCAAATTTAAAATAAATTAAGTGCATATATCACACACAACTTGTTTTATTTACATTTAAAAATTGAGCGACCTTATTGAAAGACCCTTTAAAAACTCAATGGTAGCTTTATGGGCTTTTGGATGCTCTTTCTTTATTTTTGTTATGTTATGATCTACAGCTGTCTTCCACGCAATTTTCGCTTTATGCTTACCACCTTCTTATTATGTTGCCGTTGGTATTGCTTTTTCATTAACTGTCAAGAGTAGTTTAACCTTATGTAGTATGTAGGTAAATCGATATCCCACCCTAAAAACAGAGGCCCTGTTCGGTCTCCACAGCGTCCTGGTGTTAGGCAGTGTAACCCGATTACTTAACACCCTCTCTCCTTCGACCCGCTGGCCGCCAGACGCCTCCTCAAACCACGAGAAGTACGAATTGACAGATTTCTGTGCCAGCGAGCATAACAATATGAAGGGGAGGAGACCAGGGACAATAAGAATGTTTAAACAGGCACTATTTACCCTAAGATTTGGGATCTAATTTCGCGTCATAGACCAAATTATAGTAGCTGGGACCAAAAGCCAGAAGATGCCTTTATGGCTAAGTGAAAGACGATCGGAGAAGCCTCGTTAGAGGGTTAATACATAAGCCCTCACCTCCCCCCTTCCCCTAACCCCAGTGAGATGGTGAAGTATATATGCGGATAACTGAGGAAGAAAAGAGGAAGATCGAGTTAGAGATCGACACGACGAAGTCCGGCGGCAGTGCCCGGCAATCAAAGAAAAGAACAGCGAAGAAGCTCATGCTGAACCAGTTCCTGGTGGTCACACCGAGAATTAGCCCCTTTTGTATCGAGGATCACTCTCATACATCTCTCGTCAAAGAAACCCTCTATCTCGGTTTGCAACAAAAACCAGAGATAGTCCTCGCCATTGAAGAATACCCAAAAAGAACTCCCCCAAACCCTCCTTCGTCAAAAGATTCACTTTGCTCATCGCTCGTCAGTGTGAAGCATCCCAAGATTAACCAGAAGATTGGAAAAAGCATACCTTCACGGTCCCGTTGTCTAAATCATCTGACTAAGGTAACGTGCTTAACGCCATCCGTCGCCTTCACTGAAATCACCTGGTGCTTCAAGCCCGTCTCCTTGCCAGTCAAACGACTGGGCGTCTGTGAACACGCCCACGCGCCTAACTGCAAAACCATTTTTCCGTCTACATAAGATCCAAGGCCAAGGTCATTATTCAGCCGGATTCACGTGTGTTTTTTTTAAAGGTAAAGAAATTCAATTATTTTTGTGTCGATTAGCGTCCAATATTAAAATTAGCTTGGGGTCAACCATTACTTTATATTCATTTGGTTTAAATTAGTAATTCTAACCTAGTAGACTCGTTTATTCATAGCTGCATAGTTTGTTTTTTTAGATTTCATTTTTTTTATGTTGTAATTAAAGATATATATTTTTTAGAAGTATTTAATTCAATCTTCGAAACGCTGCACATGGCACTAGAAATCCTCAAAAATTAAATAACGTAAAATAATATAGCACTCCTAGAGAAAACGTAATAAAGGAGTTATTCAAGTACGTAACAAACCTACGTTCGTACACCCTACTCGGCCCTTACAATACCTCGACATAGTACTATCCAACCTAACATAAATAAAGTTAAAGTCATCTTTCTTGAAGAAAAGGCAACTCGAAAAACGCGGGTGGGGGGCAGATACAAGAGTAGATAAAAAAATACATATTTAACAAATATTCGCGGTCCCAAAACAGCGCCCGCGCTGATGACAGACTTTTATATTGATTTCTTAGCACTTAAAATAATAAAATGCTTAAAAAGAGATTATTTCGCTGGTGAAACAAACACACCTTGAGTTCAGATCGGGAGTAAACCCCGAGCATGAGTTCCTATCGGTTGTAAAGTGCCTACCATGAGTTAAGATCGGTGGTAAACTCTGCTAGGAATTCAGATCGGCAATAAACCTTGATTATGAGTTAAGTTCGGTGGTAAAACTTTTATACCAAGATTTCAGGTCGGTGGTAAACCCCATAGAATTGGTTCATATCGGTGGTAAAGACTGCCAGGAATTCAGATCGGCAATAAACCTCGATCAAGAGTTAAGTTCGGTGGTAAAACTGTTATAACAAGAATTTAGTTTGGTGGTAAAACTGTTATAACAAGAATTCAGTTCGGTAGTAAAGCTCATAACAAGAGTTATGATCGGTGGTAAAGTCCCTACCATTAGTTAAGATCGGTGGTAAACTCTGCCAGGAATTCAAATTGGTAATAAAACCTCGATCATGAGTTAAATTCGATAGTAAAACTTTTATAACAAGATTTCAGATCGGTGGTAACATCCCCACCCCCCTTCCCTATAGGGAGTTCAGATTGACTGTAAATGCCCTACCATGAGTTAAAATCGTTGGTGAATCCCACACCTTAAGTTCACATGGGTGGTAAAATATCTAAATTGAGTTTAGATCCGTGGTAAATCTGCCACTAATTCAGATCGGTGGTAAAAAAATCTACCAATAGAAGACCGATGGTAAAATATGTACCAGGAGTTCAGATCCGTGGCAAAATCTTGCGATGTTCAATCGGTTATAAAATACATTACCTATAATACTCGTAGCTTGGTTCGGTGGTAAGACCCATATCAAGAGTTCATATCCGTGGTAAAGATCTCGTGCCCCCTCGACTATCAAATCCTTTGCACACACTCTTTCAGATGTCAGCTGCAAGGTGAAGGCTACGCTGGAAGATTACGTGCCCCCCGGTCCCCAAGCCCCACAGGAGGGTCTGCGGCTTTATATCTTCCCCACTCTACTTTCAGATCCCTTCCTTGTAAACTTTGTTGGAGATGCCCTCGTTGGTTTTCGTTTCTTAGTTTTAAGTAAACAAAAATAACTGACGGTAGGCAACAACCGCCAGGCCTTAAGTAGAGGGATGGGGGGGGGGGTATTTTGCAAAGGTCATCCTTTCGATGCGGTACCGGCTTATCTGAATCCGGAAATACCGACATTTGGTTCATGGGATCCTCATAACCCCCCTCCCTGTACATACTGTTTGAAAGTTGCCACCCTCAAAATCACCCCAAAATATGACGTTTGTGGGATTTTGCCTTATAATCGATTCTATTTTGGGTGCTTTCAGGTGAACTAATGAGTGGAACAGAGTATATATAAATTATATATATATATATATATATATATATATATATATATATATATATATATATATATATATATATATATATATATATATATATATATCATCACTAACTCTATAGTTTAAGAAGGGGATTTTGAGGAGTATTTGAATAATAGATTAATCTTAGTTTGGTTATGACTTATGTTTTTTTTATCAAAGGTATTTCTAATAATTCTTTTATAATATCAAAAAACAAAATGGTGAAGTTCAGAAATAAATATAGGTATCAAAATTTTTTGAATTTTTTAAAACCAAAAACCCAAATGGTGAAGTTCAGAAAATTTATAAAAATTTAACCATGGCTACTTTTTTTTTAGATTTTAAGTTTTAATCTTAGTAGCGAAGCGCAAGGGAGAGTGGCGAAGCCATTGCCTGCTACGACTATATATATAATTATATTATAATTGTTTAAAGGGACATAATGCTATTTCTCTTTTTCTTAGGTTGAATAGATATGGCTAGCGTAGACACGATATCTCATTCCAGGAAGACTCTGTGTGGTGTGGACTATATATAGAGAGAGCAGAATTCCCACATGGGATGCTCCCAACTGGCAAAGATGTCATACAGAATATGCTCTACTTGCTGCGGCCGAAGCGGGCAGGCCAAGCTCGGCGCTCCAAGGATGCAGCAGCTCAGCTGCTGGCAGAGCTGGTTTAGGAACACTGGTTATTCTGCAATCTGTACACCATCCACACCAGTCACATAACGAAACACATCTTGAAGCTGTACAGTGAATTTCTCACTCTGATCCAGACACGGAAACAGCGACAAAGTGGCAGTTTTCAAGCGAGAACAGAAGGTTTTAATGAAAGGATGAAACAGTTGGTGGACGTGTTCTGCCGAGACTCTGAAATACGCAAGAAGGTGGAACTGAAACATGAGGTGAAAATGGATGAAATGGAATGAGCCTTCCTTGAAGACCAAAGAACATAGAAGAAAATGTACTATGAAGACTTCATGGACAGGAAATGGATGAAAACGATGGAACGTCGGAGCAGGGATATGCAGAGCCTAGGGAGAATGAAAGCTGAGTGTGAAAAGGAGAAATAAATCTCTGTCAGTTGCATCCTTTGAGGACAGTGAACAGCCTAATTCTAAAGATGCTGGCATGGACACAGATAACACCTATTCGGGTGTTGAAAGTCATAGTTCTGCTGAAGAAGGTGAGGTTCCAAGTGTTAAGAAGCTGCGGACGGCTACATACACAGTCACTTAGCAGCATGATGAATTGCCACGCCGATATCAGCACATCAGTGAAAGTATACGAAAAGTCAGACCAGAATTACACGAGACTGGTGACAAACTGAAGAGCTGCTACCACATGTCTGAGTGGCAAGCAGAATCAGCTGTGATCGTAGTCGGCAACAAGATGTTTGGACAAAACTGGAAAGCAGATGATGAGCGAGAAATGGACACCCTACCAGAATCCAAGAGTATCAGGGATGCACACAGGGATGCACATTGAAGTTATGGCGCTGGATGAGATCGTCCAAGAGATCATGAACTCTGATAAACAAGTAGTTGTGACTTATTCTGATGACAGTTCAAAGAAGCAGGGCGCTGGTTCTTTTTTTCATTCAGGTATCACTGTCAATAGAACATATCGGGCCCTACCGACCATGAACATTGCTTCTGAATCCAGTAATAACTTGGCTGCTCTCAGAGTGGCAGTTCTTGAAATCCTGGATGCAGCAAGTGGTGTCGCATCTAAAGTTCTGTTCGAAAAGATACCTTTTGTAATTACAGCCCAGACAGCTCACAATTTGAAAGTGGATGAGCTATTGACAAAAAGTCTAGAGTCTGAACACATCCAAGATTACCTGTTCTGCAATGTACACCCAACTCTAATGTTAAATTGAGTCATCACCAAACAGTGGGCTGAAATAGAGAACACGTTGGGTAGGGACAAAATCTACTCAAACTTCCTCGTCAATGCAACAACAAACGCAACATGTGTGACTGAACAAGCCCTCGATTGTATGACTCGACTAATCAACCATGACTTTGATCCCAAGCCATGGAACCAGGCACATGAATTTGATATCTACATAGCGCCTCGACCAAACAAGTCTGTCAGCTTCAAGCACGAGCGCTTCAATCGCCTGACACCATGTTGAAGATGTGGCATCCTTTCTGCAGAAATACGAATAGGTTACCAACCAGTTAGCTCGCATTGTGAGGTGCTTCTTGGACTTGGACTTCCAGAAAGTGATGTACTGTGCATGTGCCCTTATTGGACTTCATCTAGTCGAGCCATACCTGTCTTTGACGACGTCAGATGAAACAACCTACATCAAGATCATTCCAGCATTTCAGCAGCTGTACCAGGAACTAGAGGAGGTAGATGTGGCCACTTTCCTGCAAGTTTAGGAACCAGCCTTAAAGTTTGTGTCCCAGGAAAGGTTCCAGCATACAAAGTATAATGGGAACGTCTGTGATGCCATACTCAAAGTAGCAACTCATTCAAACCACAGGTCATTAAGCTTCTGGAAATGATCCTTCCCAAGTGGGCACGGGCTTTCAGAGGCAGAAGGGCGATATTTTGCCTTTGAAGACTATGATGAGTCTGCAGAGCATTATGTCACTCAGATGGACCCAGAGAAGTTGGAGAATGCACCAATTCACAACCTGAATGCAGAGCGCAGTGTTGGGGTTGTTAACTTCGAGCTATCTAGAAGAGGTGCCAAGCAACTTGGTAGTGCATCAGCAGCACAGGTCAAAGCCAAGTCGACGGATCTTATCGACAAAAGGCAATCAGGGTCATTCAGGGCTTATGGTAATGTGGTCAGGAAAGGAGGAAAGCTATCAGAAATCATGCTGGCATGGAACACAAGGCAAGATGAACTGAAGAAACAAAGCCTGCAGGACAAAGAGATTGCCAATGTGGCAGTAGATCGGCGGAAAGACAAAGTCCTGGACAAGCTGAAAAGAATGGGAGGAACATTCACCTCAGCTGCTGCAGTAGATGAGTATGTGGCAGACACTAACAACAACCAGTACACAAAGGTAGAACGCCTGTACCTGGAGGTTCGCTATGCTAGAGACATCACTTTCCCTGCCGAAATTAAGCGACCTATTTCGCCTCATGAAACATCACAAGAAGCTTCCAATCAACATCTATGCAATGAACCTGAAACTGTACCTGAAGAACATTACCTCTAACGCAGAGGTGACACTGGAAGACTTTAATGAAGCTATGGATATAATTCTACGTCACTGACTATCTGTTGACAGTGTTGTTGAACACTAACACACTCTGGACACTCAAATTGAACACTAGTATGGGCACACATTCTGATCTTGATGTGCTTGATGTACATTATTATTTGTCTCAAGTAAATATAATGTTAATAATATCGAGTTTCCTTGCGGGATTCCAGGTCTTTACCAATATTGTGAGGCGATTTTGAGTCAAAAACGCTTTTTTGGGAAGTGCAAACTTCAAGGCATATGTACAGCGGGATTAGACTTGATTAAACGGCTTATGATTGGTATTTTCTCGTTCATACCTAACCATCTCCATATTCTAAGGGGGGGTATATCAAAAGGTTGGTACTACCCCCCCCCCCCACTCCACCCCTACCTTAAGGATCTTATCTTCCCCACCAAGGGGAAGTTGTGATTGATCCCGGCCCCACATTTCACTATCGCCTTACTAGGGTGGGCACCCGGTTTTTGCTACCCCTGGAAATTCCCGGCTCCTAGATTTCAGGAACGGAACCGAGAATAGCCTAGATTTCCCGCTTCCTAAAAGATTAAGACATCGTTTTTAGCCAAAGGTTATAAAAATCTACTAAATTTTAAGAACAACCGACCAATTATTTCAGGTAATTTACATGCATTTTTTTCTTGCGTCTTTAGGTATCAGGAAAACGAATATGATGTTTAATGCCGCCGCAATTCATATACTTTCTGGATAAAAGGTTTGCTTAATTTATAATTAATTTAATTAAATCCAATTGACCAGAGCGCACCGCAAAAAAAAACACAACAACAATGAACATAGGAGCGCTTAACGACATCTGGTAACCGCCTTTGAATGCGAACCTAATGCTAGGCTTTCGAATTGTGTATATTACGAGTAAATTAGAAATGATCACCTTACGGTTCGAATTCAAAAGCGATGGCCAGACGTCATTATGCGATCCAATATTCATTGTTTTCATCACTGCCAAAGGAAGGATACGCGACTCTGGTCGATGGGATTGAATTAAATTAATTATAAACAAATCAAACACTTTATTGAGAAATAATTGAATTGCGGCGGAATTGAACATCATATTCAGGTTCCTGAATATGAAAATCCAAGAAAAATCCATTTTATTACCTGAAATAATTGGTGGGTTGTTTTTAAAATTTACTAAAATTTAAGTTAATACTGCTATGGCAGGAGAATATTCATTTCATTTCAACGTTTTCAGTTGAGGAGGCGACGCGGACGGCGAAGTCTTAATTTGTTGTCATTTTGTCGCGAACTCTCCATTGTATTAATTGTATCAGATTTTGCTGCGAGTGCTGAAGCGGGTATTTGTTAATTTGGTGCTTTTTTCCGTGATAAATCCTTCATATATGTCCAGGCCATTTGTATTGGGATTATTAAAAAAAAAAAATCTTAAAATGAAGCCGAATGTTTAACTTGCAAAGCAAAATTAATGTATTCTGCTGGTATTACCACTTCGGGGATAATAAAACATTATAGATCAAATGACGGAGAAATAAAATCAGAATGGGATTTGCCTGCGTTTAAAAAGCAAAGAACTCTTTCAAGTTCTATTAAAAGCCATTCGCTGGATGAAGAAATCGCAAAAAATTTTTAAAATGGACTAAGCTTTCAAACCGTTGCCAGTAGTGAATTTATCATAATTATTTTTTGCAAAATCCCAAAACGATTAGAAAGCTCCGAGTTCAATCAATGGTGTTAAAAATTATAAGATGAACTTTTATATGAAGACAATTGGAGCGGCTTCGACACTCATCATTACAGGAAGAGATTGCGCTTCGCAGGCCGACTTTCGGTCTGTAGCCTACGGCCTATCTGGTTCTAGCAACGGGGTTTTTATCTAAAAAATAAATAATAATTTATTCTTAGGCTAGGGTTTTTCAGCTCCATGCTTATTTTCTAGGCCTAAGAGCTAGAAAGAAACAACCATCCCTTAATTTGAATACATTTTCTGAGCTTCAAGATTTTTAATTATTATTTTATTCCCAAACATTCAATAATCATATTTATTTTTAGTCGCGTGCGCTTAGTCGTGTGCAACTCTATATCTCCCTATGTCGGTCGGTTTGTGTCCGTTTTGCTTTCTGTTTGTTTTGGTAATAGCATTGTAACCATTCGCCCAATTCTAATGAAATTTGAAAATCTTATGTTGTTTTACATTTTCTTTCGTATGATATAATTGCCAAGGTCCTCCTGGTTTTAACTAGGGGATTATTTGGCAATAACATCCTAACTATTTGGCAGATTCTAACGAAATTTGAAACCATTATGTTGTTTTGCATTCTCTTTCAAATGATATAATTGTTAAGGTCCTCCCAAGGTTAGTCCAGGAATCCATGAAAGTTTTGAAGGTCGTAAGTTCATAAATCAGAATAAGTGAGAGCACGCGACTTTGGTCAGCAGACCTTGTTTCTGAACTCTTGGATAAAAACTACAAATATACGAAAAAATAGCCCTGTCGGCTGTTTTTGACTGTAAAGAAAATCTTAGAAAGAAATTGGATAAAAGTTTCAAATATACCTACTTAACTCACAAACTAAAATTTAAACTGTTAAAAAAGAATGCATTCCGAAAATATAGTGTTATGGAAGAAGACAGAAAGAAATCGAAGAAGGCAATCGGTATTTGGTTAATTTGGGTGAATATACAGTCGACCCTCGTCTATTCGCGGTTCGTCATCCGCGCCTTCAACTATCCGCGGAAAATTTGGGGGGCCTTAAAATTCAAAAATGTGCGCCATTTCCAGACCTCCGCGGAAACCTACGTACATAGTCGTAAAACGTAAGTGTTGGTTGGCTGAGACGGGATGATTCCAGCTAATCAGCGTTCAGATCTCACTCGCTCGACTACAGTATGTACAGTATATGTACCGATTTCCGCGCTCCATTCAGTACGCTTGTGCCTCACGTGTGTGAGCGGTGATTTGTGTATTTGTCCTAATTTTTGCTTGTTTTATTTCTTGTTTTTCAATCGTTTTACACTGAATAATTCTTGCTTTTTGAAACTTAATATTAACAATGTCTAAGC